>RANZ01000135.1:0-69364 GCA_009805285.1 Neurospora terricola FGSC 1889 | reverse complement strand
CTGGGAATCGGAGCTGGGGCACCAGGAAGGTGGCCAGGGGGCGGCGGGGGTGGTGGAGGTGGAGGGCCCGGTGCCGCGGCTGGCGCAGACGGTCCGGTAGCATCGGTGACTTGGATCTTGGGAGTCTCGGTATCGCTGGGTGTGATGGGTGTCTGGGACTCCATGCTGGGGTGCGAGGGACCGGTCGTGATACCATCTCCTTCCTCGGAGTCGCTGGCATCGTACCTCTTGACCTTTCCAGTGAGCTCGTTGAACATACCATTGGCCTGCTTGGGGTCCACGACGGGCCTCCTGATCTTGACCACGCGAGGCTTCTCGTACACGATCTCGCCGTCGTCCCCGACCTCGACATCGCTCTCCTCGAGAAGGTTCTCGACATGCTCTGACCGGGAACCAACAGGCTTTCTGGGTATCTTTGTCGACCTCTTGACGCTGCCAAGCATGCTGTTGGTGAAGTCCTTGGGTGGCGCACCCTCCGGTGTATCGTCCCCAAAGCCATCCATCTCCTCCCGAAGAGCTCGGAGCCTATCCGAAGGGCCAATCACTTCACCCCATACTCTTCCTTCAAGCTTGAACTGCGTCTTTTGGCGCTCAATCTGCATTTGCAGGCGCTCAAGAAGCCTCTCGCGATCGAGGATGCCTTGCATGCGGGCCACGTCTTCCTCACCAAGCTTAGCATTGCCCTTGGTGGCGTTGGAGGCAGCTACATCTTGAGCGTCGCGAAGCATGAGGTATAGTTCGCGGGTCTCTAGCTCGTAGCGTTGCGCCTCCTTTGCTCGCAGGGTCTGCAAGCTGGCAAGCTCCGACTTGAGGCCCTCAGCACGCCTTTTCTGGGCCTCGATGAACATGGCTTGCTCATCGATTTGCTTTTGTAGCTTAGCCACAAGACCGTCCGCTCCCAAGGCCAGTCTCTCCTTCATCTCATCCCTCTCCGCCATAGCGGCATCCGCTATCTGCCGGGCTTCGAGGGCCTCATCTAGAGCTTGACGAGCTTCAGAGTCGGTATGGAGCTTATCTAACAGACTTTGAACGGTGAAGTTGAGACTCTGCTTGAGGTCCATGTCCGGCAACCGGCGGTCCATAGCTACGTAGCTGAGCATAGAGTCCACCAGCTGGAACATGCGCAGTCTCTCCTCGCCATCATTGGCCCTGATCAACAGCAAATGCTGGAGAGCAGATACAAAGTAGTCCTGCGTCTTGGTTCCATGTAACCGCTGCTGGATAGCATCTACGATTTGTACCGGGTCGTTGAGATCCTTAACCTCACCTTCGATACTATCTTTGATGCTGCTGTTCTCACGCTCGAGCATATCCTCATAGTCGATAGCTTCGTTGGAGCGGAACCGCTCGATTTGCTTGTCGATCAGCTCATACTGAAAGGCCTCCATCTTGTTCAAGATGCGCCTGATGCCACAGGCCGTGAACTGCGCCCGAATGTGGATGCGCAGCTGCAAGTCCTTCTCAGGGGCATCGACCAACATGTTGACCAAGATGAGGGTAGCAACGGCATATTCCATGAGCAGATTCTCCATGCCAATGCCACCACTTCGTACCTCCTCGCTAGCGCCGACCAAACTGCCCATCTTTCCACGGCCGTCGACGGTGACCTCAACAAGACGCATCCAAGCATCGAAGCGCCCGTTCTCGCCTTGCTGGGCTTTGACGACGTCCATGGCCTCGATAACCTTGACATGACCCTTGCCTTCGCCCCAATGGCAGAGGAATGTCAAGACTTCGCTGACGAGCTTCCTGGTGGTGAGTCGAGGTGATATCAGGGAGGTGGCCAGAGCCACAATAACCTGTTGGTGAGCTAGCGCATCGTCTGCGCCGAACTTGTTGTTCATGAGAGCCTTCAGACACTTGACAATGTCATATTCTCGGTCCAAGTTCTTATCCAGCCTCCCATTATCCGGCTGAGCAGGTCCGAGAGCAGTCCTTCGGTTCATCTTTAGCAGGACATTGGTCAAAGCTATCTGTCCCTGACAGTCGATGAAGCGCTTGACCCAGCCGATCTGCTGTGTTCGAAGGTTGACTTCCAGTCCTCCGAGCCCTTTGCTGTCCAGAGCGTTTTCCATGACCTTACGCACATACCACTCGGGGCTGCCTTCGTCATCGGAGGATTGGGTGATATCGACATTGCTGTATTGGCCAATCTTGGCCGTCTGTCTGCGCTTCTGTTCGCCCTGCCACTCGGTGAGTCGGTCCTGGTAAATCAACGTCCATTTCTTTGCGGCGGGGTATGCGATCATCTGGCGCTTGGCCTGGTCCGGAAGGTTGTGCCATCCTCGCTTTTGCATCAGGTTTATGAACATCTGTTCGATCACATTGTCATCGTCCGGCTTGGGGAAGTTGAATCCTTCGGAACCCTGGTGGCCGGCAGCGACCTTGGTTAACCGCTGGGTATCTCTGTCCTTGTGGGAATGGTGAGAAAGGTAAGATGACTGAGACGAAGTACTAGGGAGTCCTATCCTGGATGAGCGATGGCTGGTTCCCGGGGCTTCTTGATAGGGTCCGTCCCTACCTGAGTAGATGCTGGTATTGTCGCCCGAACTGCGGGTCGTCATGTAGGAATTGCCTCTGGAATTGTACCCGGGCAAACTGCTCTCTCTTGGTTGCCCCCATTGCTGGTACTGGGCCTGGCGGCCCGTGGAAGCCATGGTGATATTAGCGGAAGCGAGAGTTGAGCGCGAACTTGATGCGCTGGGCGACTGCCCATTATAGGGGGAGTTTGGGCTTTGGTCGAAGGTGGGATACTGGTGAAAGTCACCGGTGCCTTTGTTTAGGTGGTGTGGGACTAGGTCTCGCCTTACGGGCATTTGGTCGGGCCTGGGAAGGTGGTCGAGGGCGACGGGGGAGCGACGGTCGGGGGGAACAGGGTCATAGGGGATCGTCGTGACAACCCCTGCCGTCATGTTAAGGCCAGATTCGGGCGTGTCGGGACGGTCCAGCGATATTACAGACGAGTCCCGGTAATGGCGCGAACTGCGTGCGGTATGGGTGCTGGCGGCGTCGTTGTCGGCGGCAAGGTATCGGCCACCCTCATCGCTCGTGTTCCGTTTGTCGGCCTTGTTCTTGCCAGTGGCTCTCGAGAAGAAGGAGGAGGCCTTGCCGCTCGACGAGGTAGCCCTCCCATTCTTGTCGTGGGAAGACATGATGCGGGCGGGACGTGTGGAACAGCCGCTTCGCTACCGGCAGGGCAGTACACTAGAGTACAGTCCCAGCAGCGCAAGCTGCCGACGTGTCGTTCGGGGGTGGTTCCTCAGCAATAGGCGAGCGGGTATCGTGGGTATCTGGATCTCCGTAGAGGGGCGTCGAGGGGTGTCGAGGGGCCGGGTCGGGTCTCGTCTCGAGGCTCGGGGTGGGTTGTTGTATAGGCAATCAATGCGCGGGTGGGTCAATCGGTAAATGAGTGCGTTGGAATGGATACGGAGCAAATGCCATCAATGGACTCGGTGTCTGAGGCCCTGGGTGGATCGCATCATGTTCTTTGCGGGCAATAACGGTTGGTGAGCATGGCCTTCCTGCTGCATGAACCGGTGGTGTTTAGCATGAGGTCAAGTCGAGTGTTCGGAGGGTAGCCGTGCCTGGGCAAGCTTTTGCGCAGCGGCGGCCGGGAGCGAAGGGCTTTGAGGTAGGCTAGCACTGCTAGTCGGTAGGGTAGCACTAGGACGAGATGTGTATGTGTGCGTGACTAGCTGACCAAACTAGACTGTGTTGCCAATACAGTCCAGATGGGAAATAGATCTTCCAAGGGAACAGAACTCAAACTGAAGTGAAAGTCAAAGGGGTCGCAAACATATGAGCGGGCGCAAATTTCCGTACCCGTGTGTGCCCGTGTAGCGTAGCCGGCGATACCTGGAGATAGTAGTGTAGGATGTCGTCGACTTCGACTTCTGGGTCTAGTGTTAGAAGGATAGATAGAGTAGGTAGTTACCTAGTAGTGTACTGTACTGGGCGACCGGGCTGACGCAAGGAGGGGTGATGAAGATGCCACACCACAGCTCGCTCGCTACAGAAGTGCTGCTAGAGTAGATACGCCGAGGCTGAACTAGGAGAACAACAAAGTCCCGTTCGAGGGGTCTGGTGGATTTCTTCCAGTTCTACCAGGCTGTTGGCGGGAACTTTTGGGTGGAAGCGCGCGCGCGCGTGGGGCGCTGGAGGGCCTCTCTTGGACGGGCTTAGTTACCCACTCGGACGAAATTGAGGGTCGATTTAAGATCGGGCGGCAAATGAATGGGCGTCGTCTTTGAGCGATGATTGGGAAAAAAGGAGCGATGGCGACGACGACGAGTGGAGCGTCGTCCTTGTAGTGGCTGGCTCACCCGCGAATTATCAGCTACAGAGGCAGCCTCGGGAAAAGGAGAGGCAGAGGCAGATGGCCATTCAAGTTGCAGTGAGACTGAGGTGAGTGGTTGAATGAGTTGAATGAAAGAGATCACTTGAGCGAGGTTGGGGTTGCCGTATAAACGTGAACAATGCTCGGCAATTCCTTGCAGTGGCCTCCATGGTGTGTGGGAGGATGCACCGTGCACTCTTCTTAACAGCTGCACCTTCTGTGATGGGAGACCTCGAAAGTCAACAAAGGGGGTTTCGATGCGCTGAAAGCGGTTTAGCTGGGCACATCATCACCCCTGGTGTCTCGAATTACAGGCGGGGAATTTGTTAGTGTTCAAGACGCAGGGACTTTCCTCTTAAGGTTGTTCTTCATGAGCAGTGGACAGCTGCCATCTTCCTCTCCACCATCCGAAACAAATCTCCATCAGAACCGGTGGTTCATGTAGTTGATGGGACCACGCATCGGCCCAGAGTAGCATGGAACTCAAAAGAAACACAGAGCAAGAAACATATTAACCAAGGGCTAAAAGGATGTCTGTCAACCTGAAACTATACGCAAAACGTTGAAGAATAGTAACAATGGTACTATAAGACACCATCTTCATATGCTTCCCATTCTGTGACACATTCAGCGGCCCCATATATGTCCATATTACTATGTGACATAGTGGTTGGAACTATGACTTGGCTAATCCTCTACCTTCCCAAAGTGCCCTGGTGGGGGGTAGATTGATATGATGGAATCACATCGAACTGATATTAAAATTGGCTGATGATCCCTTGCCCAATCATCACCGTCCTGTCCGAGTATCATTGTCCCTGCGTCTCACCATCCACACCAAAAGAAGTCAAGCTGTTCTGAAGGGGGAAAAAGTCTTCAAGCTGTGAACCAGAAACAGACATGTGGACGTCAAATATATACTAGTTCAAAGACTGCTCTGACTCCTCTAGCGATTACAATCGGGTGTTCTTACGCGAGGCCGTTGTTGCCCCTGGATCATCAGAGCAGTTCGTTTTCTACATCTCATCAACCTCGCGGATGTAGTCGGGCCTGCCACAGAAACACAAGGGCCGGGTTTAGCTTGCCAGGTACGATACAGTGCACTGTTCTACAACGCCTGGGCCATCAAGGTGGCCATGGCGCAGGCAGTTAGGCCGGTACACTCTTCCGCACTTAATTACGTACCGGGTTGTCGTAATCTCCGTAACACTTCACGGCGCGGCCACTACATCTGGCCTGTTCAGCCTCATAGACTACCATCGCGACCTCGAGGCTCCCACAGCCGAGACCATCGCATTCAGTATCTGGACTCGAATTTTGAAAGTTTTAGGTCCTCAGTCGGCAGCGCACCAGGTTGTCATCATCATGGGCGCGAACTTTTCCGCGATCAAGGTGAGCAAGGCAAAGAGAGAGACATTTCATCAGTCACGATTGTATCCTGCTCGTCACCAAGTTACTAACCTCTTCGAATATCCATAGACATTAATTGTCCCCGCGATCATAGCCCTGATTCTCTACCTCGTATTAACCTTCGCCGTCATTCCCATTTGGCAACGATACCGCAACCGCTACAGCCAGTATCTTCCGCTCGAGACGATAACCGATGGAGCTTCATCCCTACGCGCACGCATAACTGATCGCATCACTACATGGTTTATAACTTCGGCCTGGAGGGCCAGACTGCAAGATCGCATCGATGTGGCCGATAACCGCCCAAGCACTGATTTTGATTCCGACGATGGGGAGGAACTGAACGAAGTGGATGAAGCTCTCAGGAGGGCTCTAGAGCGCCGAGAACAACCTACAATTGACGATAGCAATAGGAGGCTAAGCAGAGAGTCAGTGACCGTGCTTTTTTGGTCCTTCCTCTGGCTAAGGCTAACAATGTGGACAGTCTGGAACAGGGCTTTCGAGACGATAGCGACGAAGAGACAGATGATCGCACGGGGAGGTGACATTGCTAGCTGGGTTAGGGTGTTAAGGGCAGTGGGAACAATTCCGAATTCATGACAAACGGCAAAGGAGATACACGCAATATCACATCGAGTTATGGCATAGCAAAACATTGGAGTTACGGGGTTTGGCTGGGTTTTCTTGGACATGGTATGTTAGGGGAAGCACGGCAGGGTACTTGGTGATGGGGACATTTTCTTCGACATGAGCAGGACTGAGGCTGACACCATATCATGAGGTGCTACTCTGAGCTTCATGGTCTTGTTCTTCTGTTGGCGACATGATATAATCTTTATTGTCATACTTCGACTCACTCTTGTCTCTCAAACAGCTCATGGTTATTGACCAAAAGCTGGCTTCCCTCGGCAACATTGATTCTTCAAGAACATGCAGATAGTCTCTCAACTATTCAGCGACTGTTCGGTATGAAATCCAAACACTCAATAAGCACATCCCAAATTCCGATATCAGCTCCGTGATGACGATCCCGCCTTGTATACCCACGTGGTGCCCCGGAACAGCGGGTCCGGCATCGTGGGGTCAGTTCCCCATACGGTCCCGGAAGCTCCACTAAAGCGCTACGATGTACCCCGTCCGTACCAAAGTTACCGCCCGGTATGAACCGTTCGCGACTGCCGTTATCAATGATAACATCCAAGATTCGCGGGCTTCCGAAGATCAACACGGACCGGGAGCCAGACGGAGCTTTCGAACCCACCGGCACCATGAACTTTGTTTAGGGGCGGGAGCAGTTTATGACCGTATTGGGCACCAGAACCAATAATCCTTCTACGCAGAGCAGAATGTCGAATCCACGGCTAGAGTTATAACAAAAGACGGCCAACGGATGCCGCGCCGAGGGACCCTAATGTCCCACCGTTAGTCGCATGCGGGGCAATATTATTTCTGTAGCCCGCAATCCGCACTGAATGCAGCTTGTCAGTCTGTCAGTCTCCGATCTCCGATTTGCGCAAGATTGACAAGACACTTTCCGTCTCAAACTGGACTCGACATTTTTCTTCTTTGCCCAACTTGTCTGCCTGCAACCCTGTGACATATCAGACTATTTCTTTCTTTCAAACTTGATACTTTTGTTTACACTGTAACATATCYTCTTATCTAAACCCGTTTCTGATACGTTTTCGCCTCACTGGCCCCGTGTACCTGACTTATAAAAAGCGAAGAACGGGCCATCCTTGTCCGGCTCCAGTCGTTTCCTTTGGACTCTTTATTTTTTTGGGAAATCCAAATTCTTTTTCCGCATGTTGGCGCGCCCGAGTCCAAGGTAGCACCCACAGTATCACCCGGATACACACCCAGGACACCCACACATCGCCCACCCAAACCAGAGACAATGACGACACCTCAAGAACAGGCCATCGCCTTCAAGAATGAGGGCAACAAGGCCTTCGCCGCCCACGACTGGCCCAAGGCCATCGAGTTTTACGACAAGGCCATCGAGCTCAACGATAAGGAGCCTACTTTCTGGTCCAACAGAGCCCAGGTTCGTGCCGCTGCCCGCATCGCCTACATCGTCAACGTCGCCTCCCCGACAATCGCGCCTTGAGTGGTCGCGTGACAACAGCTAATCGCGATTTCTTGCCCCGTCGCATAGGCCCATCTCAAGACAGAAGCATACGGATATGCTATTCGCGATGCCACAAAAGCCATTGAGCTCAACCCGGGCTTCGTCAAGGTACGTCCAAGCCCTGGCTGACATTGCCGCAGCCTTATCAACCTCTCTTGAGAGAAGTCGCAAACCAAAGCAGTAGCTAATCCGAACCCCTCCATTCTGTCTAGGCCTACTACCGTCGCGCTACCGCCTACGCCGCCATCCTGAACCCCAAGGAAGCCGTCAAGGATTTCAAGACCTGCGTCAAGATCGCCCCCGATAACAAGGATGCCAAGCTCAAGCTTGTTGAGTGCGAGAAGATTGTGCGCCAGCTCGCCTTCTTCGCCGCTATCGAAGTCGGCGATGAGCTGTCCGCCGCCGAGGGTCTCGATGTCGATTCCATGGCCGTGGATGCTTCCTACGACGGCGTGCGCCTGGAAAAGAATGAGATGACACAGGAGTTTATCGACGACATGATCGAGCGCTTCAAGCACGGCAAACTGATCCACAAGAAATACGTCTACCAGATCATTATCGCCGTCAGAAACATTGTGTACAACGAGCCCACCATGGTTGAGGTGGACATCCCCGAGGACGTGCAGTTGACAGTCTGCGGTGATACCCACGGTTGGTTTGCCCTTGCATGACCACCTCCGAGCTGATGGTTACTAACAAGGTATGAATAGGCCAATACTTCGATCTGATGGAGCTCTTCCGGTTGAACGGCTTCCCCAACGATAAGCACTACTACCTGTTTAACGGCGACTTCGTAGACAGAGGCTCCTGGTCGACTGAGATTGCCCTCCTCCTTTATGCTTACAAGTGGTTGAGGCCAAACGGTTTCTTCATCAACCGCGGAAACCACGAGACAGACGACATGAACAGGGTGTATGGCTTCGAGGGCGAGTGCAAGCACAAGTACAACGAGAGGTAAGCGAGCCGGACTCTTTGCGTCCATTATGCGACATCTAGCATATTTGATCAAACCGCTGACATTTTCTTTCCAGAACCTACAAGCTCTTCTCTGAAAGTTTCTCGGCCCTCCCGCTCGCCACCTTGATCGGCAAGAAGTTCCTCGTCCTCCACGGCGGCCTCTTCTCGGACGACAACGTCACGCTCGACGACATCCGCAAGCTCGACCGCCACAAGCAGAAGCAGCCCGGCCAGGCTGGTCTCATGATGGAGATGCTCTGGACAGATCCTCAGCCATTCCCCGGTCGCGGCCCCAGCAAGCGCGGTGTCGGCATGCAGTTCGGTCCCGACGTTACCAAGCGTTTCTGCGACAAGAACGGCTTGGAGGCCATCATCCGCAGTCACGAGGTCCGCATGGACGGCTACGAGGAGGAGCACGACGGAAAGTGCATCACCGTCTTCTCGGCGCCCAAGTACTGCGACATGACGGAGAACAAGGGCGCTTACATCAACATTGGCCCTGATTACAAGTTGAAGTTCTCGCAGTTCGATGCCGTGCCGCATCCCAACATCAAGCCCATGGTGAGTCCTCTTGGCCCTCTTTGACTATCGTCACCGTACCGAAACTAACCCTTTCTCTAGGCATATGCGCAAAGCTCCGTCATGTCGTCGCTGATGTAAAAGTTGGATGTATTTGTATAGCACAACAGAAAATAAAACGGCGTGAATACCTCGGGTTGCTGTGTAGATCGGGCAAGATTTTGCAGGGAGCATGTTTCTGTTTTGGCTTTTGATTGCATGTGATTAGGCGTCGCGCGCAGGAGTATCGGGGGCATGGTGCTAGGGTTCTTCTTGTCTTGATGATATTTTGTTCCTTCTGATGTTATTTGGATTCCATAATGGTGGTATTTTCTGGTCTGCCAATAAACAATCTCGAGATTGCTTCATAACTTGGTCGCCATAGTTCCATACATCTTTCTGGAGAACAAAAGTATTGATCCTCATAGAAGATCATCCTAACTATGTGCCTCACGAAGAATAGAGGCAAGTAGTCCGTATGGCTCTCTTGAAGTTTGTGTAAAGTCGGCGGCCCAGGGAATTCGCCGTAGTGAGGAACCGATCAAGCCAATTCCTCCAGAGATGGCCGTTGAATCAGGACCAGTACAGGCATCTTCCCTTATCCATCCCCATCCCATTCTTTTCCTGAACGTGCCGTAGCTATCCAGCCTCAACCTCTCCCACCTCGTGACTTTCATGCCGTCCAGCCTAGAGCTCCTCATCCACCCACTGCAATCCCCTCTCTTCTCAACTGCTCGACGACAAGACGCCCTCCTCCTCCTCGCCGGGCACGATCCCAACACTTCGTATCGATAGCATCATCAACCTCAATCCCCGGCATGACCTCAACCCCAAACCTCCCCCTCCCCCTCCCTCCCCACCAAAGCCCCCAACCAATCCCCACACCCCACCAGCCTCATCAACACCTCCTCCCCTCCCACACTATGACCGGGGTAAGCAGTAACCGCCGCCGCAAGAGCCGCCAAATCCTCCCGTGGCACGCGAACCCAGCACTCGGCTCCCTTGACAAGCAAGATGTCGATGGCCATCGAGGCGCCGGTGTCCCCCAGAAATTGGCGGAGGGCGGTGGTGAGGTAGTGCCGGGCGGTTAGGGTGTCTAGTTGGGACGAAGAGGATGATGGGGAGGGGGAGACAAGGGAGAGGTGGGCGTAGGAGAAGGGCGGGGAGCGGATGGTTGTTTGGGAGAGGGTTTGGGATTTGGGGGTCTTGGATTGGGGTTTGGTGGATGAGGAGGTGAGAGGGTCGATGTCCATTTTTGTTGACATGTTTGTTTTGCGTTGGTGGTGGTTGTATTTGGGAGGAAAGCTTGCTGTGGTGGTTGGAGATTGTTGTGGCTTCGCTTTGGCGCTTTTTCTTTTTAATGGAATGTCGACGTTCTGAGCGCTGGTATTGATGAGATGTGATCAGAGTTGCGATTGAAGTGACTGTTTTGAAGTTTGAATAGCCAGCTGTGATGATAGATCCTGTAAGTTGTAAGTGGAAGATTTTCAGTCGCGAGCGGTTTGCGATATGAAATGAAAGTTTGGAACTTGTTGCCTTTCGTCTGAGCTACGATATCTAGCTTTCCCAGTCATTACCTTTCGTTCTACCTACAGGTTGAAATTTCAATCAACACATCGGATATCTCGAAATATTCCTTTTCAAAGGTCAGGAACACCACAGCCAGCTGCATGAGATGGAGAAGTGCGTTGTGATAATAATGGAAGGTCTGCAATACGTCTGGAAAATCTGTATGCACCAGTGAGAGATCCACCTCGATACGCGCATATCAGCGATAAATAGGTACACAATGCCCCACACTTATCGTCGGGTCTGCTACGTCACTTTCCCTACCGCGGTCCGTTCATCACAGCCTGAACGAACCGCCGGCCGTCGCTTGCGTCCAACACGACTCTGATCGCATTTTGATATTGACAGGGTGCGTGATACCCAAGACATCGAAAATACTACGGCCCGAGAAGGTGATGCTGAGGATTACTCCGGGAGACGTAGTTTCAAAATCCTTTTTTACATTACCTCAAATGTACAACAGCTTTGCGCATCATTCCTTACCTCTACGGAACGGGCAATGACCCCATCAATATCAATCAATACAATCCCAGTTTCTCTCGATCGCTCCTTGCTACTTCTTGACCTTCAAAATCATCGAGACCAACCTCACCTGACCACTCCTATACCGACGACGCTTCATCTCTCCGTGTCTCACTGCCGCATTCCAACAACCTATTCACGGTCTCGAATGGTACCAAATAATCTCTCCCACGCCTCATTCTCAACCTCAACATCATGGATCCCACACGGAGCATGGGCTCTCTAGGAGCCATCCCAGTGGACAACCTCGCAACCCTAGCCGGACCGGCCGTCGTCCTCGCCGTGGCCTACTGGTACATCAAAGTGCACGGCTTCATCTACGCCGCCAGTCTGACATGGAACGTGGTGGGGGTGATCAAGACCATCTTGACGGTGCCATTCAACATGGTGTACTGGGTCGTCACCTCGATTCTCATGATACCATACTACTTGCTGATGGTAATCCTGTCGCCTCTTGCGTGGTTATGGCATGCGTTCATGGCGCCGTTCCATTGGTTTTTGAGGTTTTTGGGGGATCCTTATGTCAGTTTTTTTGTCCCTCTTCCTTCTTACTCACTTACGAATATAAACACCAGCTTACAAACATGTGTTATGCAAATATAGCCAGTCATAGTCTTTTTTACTATTGCTTTATTTACCGGCTTCTGCTTTGGCCTTATTATCTCCTTTACCTCTGCTATAGCTAGCTTTTTTATCCAAAGCTTTGCCTCCTCCTCCATCCGTCCTAGGAAACAAGCACCCACCGTCGTTCCCACTAACCTCAACCTCACCAACCCCACCAACAACCCCGCCATCAACAACAACAACAACCCCCGAGATCCCAGAGACAGAGAAAGACCCTCCAGAACCGGCTTCCTAAACCCCCTAGCCCTCAACCCCGTCCCCTCTTCTTCTCAGTCTCGGAGCACCCGCTACAACCCCTACGACGCCGACACCGAACTAGTCCACATCGAATACCCCAACCTAAGCGACACCAATTCCCCTACCCTTAAAAAGCGCAACAACACTCCCGGAACCTCGTCTTGCTTTGACCAGCAGTCAGCTGCAGCACAACGGTCACCGAAATCGATGTCCCCTGGTCCTCCGCAGTTGCATGCTAGACCGCAGTCGGCTGTTTCTGTTAAGAGAGGGTTGGGGTTAGTGGGGGGGTTGGGGGTTGGTGGAGGAGGGACAGGAACGGGGTCGACGTTGTTGAGGGAGACCATTCATGAGGAGGAGGATAGTGGGTTTAGTGATGATTCTGTTTATTAGATTTCTAGGGCGACGTAAGATGAAGGGAGGTCGTTTTTGGGTTTGCTTTTTTTGCCTTGGGGGAGAAAGATGGGAGAGTGATTATGGGAAAGGGGGGATGGCTGGAGGGAAGGCGATTGGGGTTTGGGACTTAGGGTGGAAGGATGGGAGGATGGGAGGAAGGATGACAAGGTGCGGTTGAACGTACAATCTAACGCTGGTTTGTTTATTAGCCTGGTACTCTTGGTATACTGGACGAAGTCTATCCCGAATTGTCCCAAACCTCGCAAGGACAAAATGAATGGCTAAGTGCGGTTCAGAAAGCCATTAACAAGATTTAATATGATATATTGATTTTCGGAAATAGTATATTTAAGATTACGCTTTGATCATGGAACGAAACGAATTAATTAGATATAAAAACGCCTAGGGAAGTTGATCCGAGGTCTCGAGCTAACAAACAAACCAATATTGGACTGTAGACCGGCTGTCAAACGGGACGGGACGGGAATGTTGACTTAAAAGAGTCATCACTCGATGTTTCGCAGGAGAATGATTGAAGCCTTTCTTGGAAAATATTTAGAGCAATGCCATTCCCCTGGTTGATGCGTCTCATCTTCATCGCACCAAGCAAGGTCAAGGTTCTAAGGCATGCGAGGGTCAGTAAACGGTGAAATCACTGATGAAACGATCATGCGGTTTATTTTTGGGCTTCATCCATTTCCGCTCAGACCAGTTCCGTATCGTAGGTGTATCTTGCGCAACGTTAGGTTACTCCGCTTCCAACAACCAAACGACCAGAACGCATATCAACCCCGGAAAGCCGCGCTAGACGGGGAAGAGTGTCAAGGCCAAACGGAAAGAGGATGCTCCTTCTTCAAATCCGCCACCTTATTCACCAAAACGGCCCCAGCAGTGAATCGCTATCATACCCTCACCAAGCTAACGCCATCTTCATTTATGGCACGCATCGCTCTCATTTTCGCGATCCCGATCCCCATCACGGCTTCCCGGCCGGCTTACTTGAAACCCGGCTCATACGCTCTCCTACTATCCGACTCGCGCAACTGTGCTATGTAGCCTCAAGGGGACCTGTCTTCTCCCTCCTTGAGAGCGACGCTTTTTGGAGTTCCACCTCCGGCACTTTGTTCGCTTGGGAACTCGTCTCCCATCTCTTTCTCTGGTATAAACGCCCTTCATCAAAAGATGCGCGTCATTTTCTACGACCTATTATGATCATCTCAGGGTCATCCCATCACCTCAACTAGGTCTATAACTGTCACCAGGAACCCAATTGCACCTATGACTGTCACACCCAGAGAGGCGATTCGCCTTCCTCAGGGCCAGAGGTATCATCCCGCTCACCGCCATTATGCATGTAACTGTCATACCCCTTAGGTGTGCTGCACTCGTCTTCCTCAGAGTTACTCCTGTTACTCTCAGGACTGCGAGTATTAGAGCCTCCCACACCAGGCGAAGAACTCTATCTTCGCGCATAGGCATCGCGGTCACGACCTCGATCGCGGTCACGAACCGGGGATCTGCTGCGTGTTCGGCTCCTTGTCCTGCTGTCACGGCTCCTAGCGTCGTATTCTGGCCGTCTCCTATCCCGGTCCACTCCTCCTCGCCTATCGTCCCAGTCGTCACGGCGGCGCCAGTCTTCTCGGCGCGGCGCGGGCCCGTCGCGGTCGTAGCTGGGGATGTAGGTGTCTACATTACTCGGACCACCTCCCCCTCCTGGCGGTCCACCGGGACCCCTACGTGGTGGACGGTCGCGGTACCCATCGGCATGGTCCATCGGCCCGTTTCCATGGTAGTCTGCGGGCATCGGAGGTCGTGGTGGTAGTCCCCGCGCACTATGCCACGAGGGAACTCGCTCGTCGCCTGGTGGAGGACCGCGGTGGTATGGCGGGTATCTGCCGCCGTTTGCGCCATTCCGACCGCCACCGCCGTAGCCATCCCTACCGCTGAATCCGGTGTCTGGACCCTGCCCGTTAACAACAGCCCCGCGACCCACGGTGCCTCCCTTAGGCGCAGGCGGTAACGCCGCTTTCCTGTCTTGGAACTTGCGCCTGTCAAATTCGTGACTCTCCTCGAACGTTGGTAGATCGCCAGGTTGAGCTGGTAGTGGCGCAGTCCGGAAATATGGGTGGTTGAGAGCATCGATCGCGTTGATGCGTGACCTCCAGTCAAGCTTGAAGAGCTCCTTAAGCAGCGAAATAACCACGGGTCCGTGCTTCTCAAATCTGCGCGTCAAGTTTCCTGGCCTGGGCTTTGATGTGAATGCTTGGCCACCAGGTAACGTCCTCCATCCGGGCATCGTCTCCTCGGATGGTGTTCCGCAAAGGTCCCAAATGAGCTCTAACTGGTGAAGATCGCTATCGCCCTGCAATACTGGCTTTCCTTCCAGCATCTCTGCGAACACACATCTGGAAGGTTGTTAGCATGAAAGAAAACACATGTACGGAACATGTCTAGTCTTACCCAACACCCCACATATCTATCGCTGTGGTATACCTCTTCAGATGCATCAGAAGCTCAGGGGGGCGATACCATCTAGTCACCACCAAGCTAGTGTAGTCACGCTTCCCTTCGCCACTCCCCTTCCCGGGCTGAGGAATGTCGCCCTCGTAATGCCTCGCCAAACCGAAATCGGCAATCTGTAGTATACCCTTGTTGTTGATAAGAAGATTGGCCGCCTTCATATCTCTGTGAAGAATGTGATTCGCGTGCAGATACTTGAGCCCTTCTAGCAGCTGCAACAGATAACATTTGACTTGTGGTTCTGTGAAGCGGACTGAAGGGTTATCGAGCAAGCCGGATAAATCGTGGTCCATGTAGGGCGTGACCATGTACACGATAGGTCTTGTTCGCTTGTCGGCTGATGACGGTTGTTTCTTAGCACGGGATGTCCTCATTGTAGCTCATGGCGGGTTGACCTACTTCTGGGTGGATGCTCAATCGCCATCTCCTCTAGACGCAAGACGTTTTTATGAGAGAGAAGCTTGAGCAACTTGATTTCTCGGAGAGCGGTGATGGGGAACTGATGTGCAAGTCAACGTTAGAGACAGTCGAATCCAAGACCGAACCGAAGGGCAAGCGCGGTGACGAACCCCATCTCTCTCGTTGTGCATAATGATCTTCTTGAGTGCAACCAGGGCACCTGTTTTCCTCGACCTCGCGCGGTGAACCTCACTGGGCAGAAGAGTGTCAGTAACCGCAACGGTTGCTTCTCATAGGAAACAGTGAGAACATACCCAAAGGTACCCTCGCCCAGTTTACCCAGGACTTCATAGTCGGCAATCCTAGAGCAACCCACGAAGCTGCCCCTGTCCCTCTGGTGCGCAATCGCAAAAGCGCGAGGGGACATGGCAGGGCCTCCGCCGCCCTCCGTTGCCTCGTCGATGCTCATCACGTGGCAGTCCCTCTTCTTGTTTGTAAAAATCTTTTGGCGACGCTCGTTTAGAGGTGTTGAAGGGCCAGAAGGCTGTGTTGTGTTGGAAGCTGCGGGATGTTGTTTGGCGTCGTGTATGGATATCGTCGGCGTTTTGTTTTCCAGTTGAGGTGGAAAAGCAGAAGGGAACAGGAGAATCGAAGCAATCCTCTATCGCTTTGCGCAAGCGTCAGTTGCCGCGTGTCTGCCGGCTGTTGGTGAGTTACCCGGCAGTTGGTTCTGTCAGGTTAAAGAGAAGACATGAGGCGACATGCGAACTCGTCGGTTGGTGTTTGGTTCACCTTTTCATTCTTGGACTTTTTGATGTGGAAGGGAACAAAATGCCCCGTCGCCTTTCACAAGACTGGAGGCGCGATCTGGTCGGGTGGCAGGCCCCCGGCCCCCGTATCGGTTCCAGCGATCGAATGCGCTGCAACCTCAGAACACTAGCGCGCCTTCCAGCGACGGGAAGCGATAAGATGGGCGGGCAATGCAGACCATGACGTCCCGTCTCTAATTTGTCGCTTATACCTTCCTACCCTTTTCTCCCTTCCACTCTAACAGAAACTGTAGCCTCATATATCAGGCAGCCCATCATTGAGAACTTCAAAGGTACCTCGCTACAACCACGCATCCTCCAGTCGCAGCAGCTTGGTGGTCAGGATCCCGAAGGACGGACGACTCCATCCCCGTCTCCCCCATCGTCGCAAAACCCACGCCCTCAGAACCACAAGGTTAGCTCCACCACCATCCATCCACACCCTCACTGTGGTATGTGTTGATGCGCAATTGAATAAACTAACACAAACATTCCCAGTCAAGGGCATTAGCATTTCACAATGGCAGGAGGCGAAGAATTCGAGCGAGTCCCTCGCCCCGAGAACTACCCTCACGGGCCCGAGTTCCAGCCGCGCACGCTGCACCAGAGGTTACAGGGGAAGTGGTGGTACCGCGTGCCTCCCAACCACAGCAAGCCCGTCTATCAGTTCCTCAGCATTGGCCTTGGTGCATCCATGTGGTTCTGGGTAAGGTTCCTTGTCATTACGAACCCTGCATATCCCGGACAAGTGACTGACTCGTGCTCGCTCTATGCGTTTACCAGATCATGTACCGGGCGAAGAAGGACGGAGCCGTCCTCCTCGGCTTGAAGCACCCTTGGGATCACTGAACGAACGGTATCGACGCGAATATTCAACGACGTGAAGTGGGCATGGGGACTGCGTTTGGACTTTTACGAAGCGAGATGGTGGTTGGAACAGTACATCATCGACTGGCATGGGACCTGGACCAACAGAACAGATATCGGCCCGTATAACAGGAGCGAGCCATCATCAGTCATCACTCATCAGTTATAAAAACAGACCGCAGATTGCGTTCGAAAAATAACAGTCAGGCGCATCATCAATGAAAATAACTATATAAGGAAGAAGGATATGAAGAGTGATCCCCGTGTACGCCACGCCAACCTTCACCAGTTCATCATGGGAACTTTCGACCATTTTTGACCCTCACACTATCTCAAGGTCCGGCTTCAAAGGGCTATCAAGCCGAACACCTCATTCGAAGGTGGCTTCTCGAACAACGCGTGGGTGACCCCCCACGTGTCGCCTCCGTCGGTCTTGAACATTTCCGAGCTGGCCAGGTGGAAGATCTGCCAACGGTTATGCCAAACGAAGGCCTTGTCCTCGCCGTATGTCTCCGCCAGGTGCGGCATCATCTTCTCCCTTCTGGCCATGGTGTTTTCGAGCCAATGCTGTGTGAGAGTCCTATGTGTTAGCCCCTGTCTAAGATCGGGATGTGCATGCTGCGCTCTTCCAAAGAAAGAATCGAGGGGTCTGAGTCGGTATTCTTACCTCAAGAGACCTTGAGTAGTGGTATCCATTGATCCACCAGTGCTTCTTGATGACCAAGTCTTTCTGGAAGTACAGAAGGAGATCTGAGGAAGGCATGGTTCCTCCGGTGAAGAAGGTGCGTGCCATCCATCCATCCTCGTAATGGTACGGCGTTGTACGATGGCAGAAGTGGTGGACGAGGAGCTGGCCACCGGGACGAAGAGCTGTCGACATCTTGGCCATCAGACCTTCGTAATTCTTCATGTGCTCGAACAGCTTTAGGGCCTCCATGTTAGCCACTCACCATTTCTCAAAAGTATTTTTGGGGCAAACCCCAATTGATTGCTTACCTCGACGGACAACGCCCGGTCGAAATAGTTGCGATGGAGGTACCCGAATTCATAGTCGGTACAGTTTCCAGTGATGATCTCTACGTTCATCAGGCCCAACTCCTTTGCCTTGGCATCGATGTACTCCTTCTGGGTACGGGAGTTCGAAAAGCCCACGACCTCCATGCCGGGGAACTTCTCGGCGAAGTACAGAACGGCAGCTCCCCAACCGCATCTATGACTGGGTTAGCCTCTTCCTTCTTAGTGTGTGCAATTCATGCGTGGAATGTTTAGTCCGATCATCATGAGTGACAGTGAACTGACCCAACATCCAGGAACCTCATGCCATCCTCCAAACCCAGCCTCTCGATGTAGAGGTCAAGCATCTTCTCCTCGGCCTCTCCCAGTGTCTCATTGCCGGTGGGGTAATATGAGCAGCTATACTTGATCCTGGGACCAAGCATGTTCGCCATGATTCCGGTGGCGATCTCGTAGTTTTGTCTGTTTGCAGCGTCCGTCTCGATGGCGATGGGCTGGTGACGAACAGTCTCGAAAAAGTTCATCTTGTAAGCCAGTGTCTCCGACCACTTCGAGATAGGGGCGAGGACGCCCGGGAGAAGGGCAATCCTGGGCGAAGCCAAATCTTCGAGTTTGGCTTTCAGGCTGGGATTGCCCTTGGCAGACACTGTAGCGAGGACTTTCTCCGGAAAGGGAGGGGTGATCTCATCAAGGCGGCGACGCAGCTCTCGGCGGATAAGCACGCGGAGGACAGCGTGGGGGAGGACGCCGCTGTCCAGGACACTGTCGCACCAAGTGTCGTTCAGGTTGTCGAGGATCTTGCCTACAAAAAACAACGTCAGACTTGATCTCCTTACTGCTTATGGATCACTCAGTGGTGAACAGAATCTCAGTATGTACTCACTGATGAAGGGGAACATCTTGTCTGATGTTGGACGTTGGTGATAAAAAGTAGTGGATGCTACAGTCGGCGAGGTCACTGGACCGTGGATGGGATCCTGGAGAAAGAGTGAGGCGCGAGAGGGAGATATCCTCTAGGTGTGGCCGACTGGAAGCAGTCGGTGTGGTGATGAACTGGGAGAACGAGTGGGTGGCAAGTTGGTGCTATGACAAAGATATGATCGTGAGAATCTGCTTGAGGGAATTTTTTTTATAGATCGCGGATGCCCGAGTTTGTTGCTGAAGAAGAAAAAGAACGAGGCAGGAACTGCTCAAGAACTGATTCTTTTATAGATAGGTAGGCAAGTGGGTAATGCCTTCCAGTTCTTCTGAGGTGACCCCTTGTGAGTCCCTTTCAGAAGGAAAGTGCGATGAAAGGAGAAAGTATCGCCCAATCGCGGCCTCAAGATGCGTCGTTTGGATGGGAAAGAGCAAGTTGAGCAAATTAACGTGTGTCCCAGGACATCGTGCAAGCCTGGCGGTAAGTGCCTCGTCGGGATGGAAAGGGTCTAGACCGTCGAGGTCGCAACAAGATGAGATGAAAAAAGATAAGCAAGTCGTAGAAGGTACCTTCAAAGGCAGGAACGCTCCACGTAGACGACGATGGGGACAATGATTGCAAAGTGAACGACGAATTGAGAATAGAATCGCTTTTAGATCATAGTCAAATCTTCGACTACGCTTGCTCCGAGCCCGAGAACTCATTGGGATACGAAGACATTTTCCATGCCTAAAACACTTCGGCGCCGCCCATGCCTAGGTTCATATATACAATGTGTTAAACGTGAAGATCACATCCCTACTTTAGCAGATCATCCTCTCCAAGATGACCTTATACTCCTTCCTCTTCTTGGGCTCCTTGGTCAAAG
This sequence comes from Neurospora terricola FGSC 1889, assembly GCA_009805285.1. Taxonomy (NCBI): domain Eukaryota; kingdom Fungi; phylum Ascomycota; class Sordariomycetes; order Sordariales; family Sordariaceae; genus Neurospora; species Neurospora terricola. The sequence continues at coordinate 49,231 of RANZ01000135.1, read as the reverse complement.
ACTGGCTGACCTTTCCGATCAAGCGCGCAAGTCGTTGAAAGATAACGTGCTCACCGACCCAAGCCAGAACGAGATACATGATGCCCAGGGTGAAGATGAACATCTTGAAGTCCCAGCTGATAGGAGTAAGGTCCATCAGACTTACGAGCCCGGCAGCCGGACCGAGGATCATGTATCCCGTGAACGCAAGAGTGGCAGCAATCGTAGCAACGAAGGGCCCTGTGAACAAAAGTTAGCATATGTGATTGGGTAAGTAACAGTCAAGACTTAAATGGGGAAACGTACAGTTGTTCCAGGGAGGTTGCCTGAAGGGCCTGCCCGCATTCAGAACCACACCTGCGAGTATATACTCAAAACAGGACGTCAAGAAGAGAGCAGTATTTTCAGAATTCCGAATGTTGACCTTCTCGTGTTCTACCTTGGGTGGGATGAACCAGGGTTGCTCACGCACAGCGATGAACGCCATAGTTTGGATGAAGATGCAGATAAACATTTGTCCAAGAAGTGGCACCAACACCTTGCGAGAGACCAGGTCGGCCGTCGGTCTCTTACGACAGAGCTCTGGGAATGGGCCGGCCCAGCTCATAAAGACGGCGATCGGTAGGATGAGGGCCAGATCAATGAACAGGAACTGAAAGTCGCCCAGGTTCGATGCTGAGGCGTACAGGAAGCTGACTGACGTGAACTGGATGGCCGAGTACAAGCTCATGTACTTGAAGCAACTGAAGCTGGTGACAAGCGCGGCTCGGCCTTCGCGAATAACTTCGGGGACGCAGCGGATGTCGAATACTCTGGATGTGAAAGGGGCGGCTACTGATGCCTCAGCCTCGGAAAGGGAAATACCGACATCGGCGGCCTTCAAGGCGCCGCAGTCGTTGGCGCCGTCGCCACAGAAGCCACAGCAGTAATCTATGCTCTGCAATTTTTCAACAAGCTCATGCTTCTCGTCCGGAGACATGCGGGCAAACACCTTGCCCGTGACGAGCATTCTCCGCATGACTTCTGGAGGCGCATAGTCGATCACCCATCGGAAAACATCGCCGCTCACAGCCAAAGAATAATTCCGTAGGTTAGAGATGTCGTAGGGAAGAGAAGCATCTCCCTCTGGCGGTGGTGGTAAGGGGAGCAAGGTGCGGTCGTCCAGCTGGTAAATCGGATTGTCGATGCTCTCCCATTGTAACTTGGCGTTAGGGTCTCTCGAATGACCAGCGACGAAGCGACCAACGAAGCAGTGAGCCGTCTTGTTAATCAGGCTGCACTCCCGCGCAACGCTAATCGCAGTCAGAATGTTATCTCCAGTCACCATGACCGATCCGATGTTAGACTCGGCGAGCTCTTTCAAAACCGGGGCCGTTGCAGGCTTCAACTTGTTTTCGAAGACAATGAATCCGACGAAGTCCAGATCCGACTCCACGTTATGCCGTGTCATTTTCTGAGCTTTCACCCAGCTGAGTTTAGGAATGTGCTTGGTGGCGCAGCCGATGACTCTGTATCCCTTGTGCGTATAGAAGTTGAGCTGATCATCGTAGTCCGCGGGAAATGATTCCGGCTTGCAAATGTCTCGCATGCACTCCGGAGCGCCTTTAACGAAGATGTCTCCGCTCTTCTGTCCAAACGTCCTAACTATAACGCTTGCTCTTCGGAGCTGGGATACGAACTCGAAAGACTTGAGCACACCCAGTTCGAATGGTGCACGTCCATTGTGTGTAGCATCTTGCCGGTCAGCATCCGTGTAGCCCTTGTCTACAGTTGGGGGCCTGGCGATGGATGGCTGCAATGTTCCTTGCTCTTCCCCGTCCGTAGCGCCTCCTCCCTCGTGTCCTTCTTCGAACGACCATCTCGTGAACTCGAACATCTTGAGATCCAGGGGATCACCAACAAGCTCATCATCGACTGAACGGAGAGAGTGGCACGTTGCCATCGTGTACAGTGCCGCCTTGAGCGTATCGGTCGAGTCTTTGATCCCGGTGCCATGATCTTGACGAGGTACAAGATCGTCTGGGTTGTCAAGGATGTCGCTAAACCGGTTGTTGGATCGATTAACCACCCGAACCCCAAGAATATCAAGGCCTTCCTCAGTGAGAGTTCCTGTCTTGTCAAAACACATAATGTCTAGTTTGCCGCCGACATTAACTCGTTGCGGGCTGATGCAGAAAATTTTCTTCGCCTTAAGACGGCCGAGTGCGAAGTTCGTGCCGATGGTGAGTGTTGCTGGCAGCGCAGGAGGGACCACGATGGTGATCAGATCCAAGGCCCGAACGATGATGAGATGCCATGACAGGTTGAGCCGTATGAAGTTGATAAACGAGGCCGCGAACCCAACCATTGCAACGCATGCCATAACAGAGATATATCGGAACGAATCGCGGTAAAACTTGAAGCCCGACGGCTTGGGGAAAAGCATCGAGCGAACCAAAGCTCCCTTAGTCGTGTTGAATCCCGTCCTGACAACAAGAGCGAGGGCAACAGCCTCCTCATTGTGGTCATCCTGAGGCCTGCGAGCACGGATGATTTTTGTCCCGCAAAACAAGAAGTGTTTTGCTACTTCTGGAAGCACGGTAGAGGCACCAAGATCCAAATTCCGGAGCGACTGATCGGTTGCCGGGGTCTTGGATACTGGCACGGATTCACCGGTGAGCATGCTCTCGTTAACGATGCAGTCGCCGCCAAGTAGGAGACTGTCCGCAGGAAACTGGCCGAGACTCGGATCGCTGACCTCGTAAATATCACCAGGTACAAGATCACTGGAAGAGACGTGGCGCCCTGTATGTGTTAGCAACTTGCAAAACCACTCGGAAAGGTAGTCTTGAACTTACAGAAGCCATTCCTGAGCACCCTAACGTCGCAGACAAACCGGGAAATTTCCCGTAGCCTCTTCATTGTCGATTTGGTTTCGATAAGAGTAGCTACAATGCTGCCAACCGACATGACGAAAATAGCGACGGCATAATAGTAGTACTCATCAACTGACCACAATATCAAACTGGCAATCTGGAACACATAGAAGGGGTGGAAGACCTTAAAGTCATAGTGTTAGCTCGTATGCGCCGCAACAACACAAAGATGAACACCTTACCTCGTCGGCCAAGAGGCGGAAAGTAGACTTTTCCTCGATGTCAATAAGATTTCCTCCAAAGACGGCATCTCGATGGCTCTTCTCCTCGCTGTCGATACCAGAGCGAATTGTTTGGACGTCTGTCCAGAGCGGATCCTTCCAGCCACTGGAAAGAATGAACTTATCCTTGAGCGGGTGGTAGAAGAAGCGCACGTAGCGGTAGTTTATCATGCGGAGGTCCTGGATGATTGGGTCATGGTCTTCATCCAACGAATAGCTGGCCWATTTACCCGGAGTTCCGAAGACAGTCGAAAGGACACGCCCATAAGGCTTTGAGTCAACGTTAAGGATGGCCATCTCGTTCCATGAGTTTTCAATAACCACCCACTGACAGTCCCGTAGTGAAGATGGGCGTCCAACCAGCTTGACGTGCCATCTAGGTACCCATCGGAACAGAAGCCAGCCCACTCCAAAGGTCAATAAGCATATGAGGATGTAAACAGCCAGGCCGAGAGTACTCGTCCGGAATCCAGCGATGGCGATATAGAGATCTTCGTTTACCATGTATACTTTTTGGCTGGTACGGTTTCCACCATGTCCGCTGCTTGCTGATACACCGCTGTCTCTGCGCAGAACCCTACTATGCCCAGATCTCCTTGACTGAGTTGAGGACCGTCTGTTGAGCACGTATTCGTCATCTGGAGCTTGGCGCTCCAAATCTGATGAACCCATCTCTGATGCGCCAACGTCGTCTTCATAGTCATCTTCAAACGGTAATTCGTCAAGGTCTTCGACCGAGGCGACCTCGCCTGCTTCGAAACGTTCATCGATGTCTTCTTGGTAGAAGGAGAAGCTAGTGGTAGAGTCGGCGCGAGCTCGGCGGTGGTTGAATGCGGACACGCTGGTTGGGAGCGACTCTGCCATAGGGCCAGAGTAGAGCTGTTGCCGCCAATGTTAGATACAACACAAACTGCACCACGGTAGCGGAGGAAGAATACGTACCTCGTCGTGTGCCATCTCGACATCCTCAAAGATACTCGCATTGCTCTGGTTCGAGCCCAAGGTGTAGAGGCCTGGCCGGTGATCATGGCTGGCGCGCCGGCGGTCAAAAGACTGCGATGACCGCCAGCTAGCGTTGTGGGCGTCATTGCCGCCGTTCATGTTGGCGCTGCTGTCGGTGTTGTTCCGAAGCTAATCCTATGTGTAGAAATAATATTTATAAGCAACTGGCACACATCTTATATATATAGCGATGGCAGCAGCAGGACATTGCACAGAGTCCTGAAGTTGTGCAATTGGGGAATGTCCAAGTAGAATTTGAGATTCTTGCCGCGACCAAGTCAGTCGTCTGAACTTGTAAGCGCACTGCAGAGATCTGTTTGGGAAGGTGATACCGATAAGAACATGACGTCGGTTTGTTTCACTTGATACGAAACCTCGCAAACTGCATACAGTACAGTACGTATTGATCCACACTATTGTCGCTGGATCGTTTGTTTAGCCGTTTCAAACTTTCAGATGTTTTTACGCCAAAGCCGGCACTCTTTACACCTCACGGTCAACCAACAATGTTGGCTTGCCGAAGACAAACCCTTTCCATGAACTATCAAGGGAAGAAGCAACTGAATACCAAATAATATGTTAAATACTGAGGGACATCGACGGGCCTTTTGTTCTTCCTCTTCTATCTATCTTTGTTTGGCCACATGGTTACATAAAAGACATCAAGGTTCACAATGTGGAAGCGAAGGACAACCAGTGCTTACCATGGATACCTCTGGGCTCCATGATACATATCTTCGATTTCAGGTGAGGTGGATAAGGCTTTCCGGACGATGACTGGAGACGGGAATGATGGAATTCGGCAACATCGCTCTTGTCTGTTACGTCGATTTGTTGACCTGGACGCCGGAGTCACGGAGAAGGATCGTGGCCAGACCGTCCCAACGGGCAGGCAACAAGTGGGGCAGCGACCGGTCTTGCATGGGATTTTTTACTCTCAACACTGCCAATCGACTGCCAAGCATCTCCGCTAGCCGCTTGCCTAGCCAGAAACAAAGGTCGATGGCGGAGATGGGGTCGCTATCCACGGTTTTCACGATAAGCACAGTGTAACAAGGGTCGTTCTGGCCAAAACCTTGTCGGCTTCAGTTGACGATGGGGATTCGCGGAGAGCAACCGATCATGTCGACAACCACCAACAGGAGAGAAGGAGGGCGTCGTGGGCGTCGTGATGATCACTTGGCAGATGCCGCGAAACGGTCTCACTACAATGTGAGAGAACGTGCTACATTACGTGCCCGTACGTGGTGTACTGGATCACTGCAGCATCTCACCTGGACTTGGACACCCACGACGGTCCACGGTCATAATGGTTCAGATCGGTCCGACCATAGTCGCTGAACCCAGCGTGCCAGCGTCGACTCATAAGTCATAAGCAGAAACGTGTGCGTCAAGTTGCCTCTGCTGAGGAGGTTTTGTTTCATGGACTCGCTGAGAACAGAGTGGAACAGCAGAGATTTCAAATTCGCCATCCAAAACCTGACCATAAGAGCCCTATTAAGTCGAGAGCATTTACACGTTAGTAACGTGCTATGGCGGTCCCCGCGGTATGTATCTACGTATCCCCCGCCGTGCTTGACTTATCACCACAGCCCGACGCCGGTGAGAACACGACATGTAAACACCCGTCCTTAAACAGCACGCAGTTCGGGCGAAAAGCAACTTCCATGGTAGAGAGTGAGGAGTATGCTGTAACCACACGCCGCAGTATCTTGCACTTACAAAGGTCCCTTGTAAATGGTATATACCTATGAAGCCAGCATGATGCCACCAATATCATTTACATAATGTCTCTGGCCGGGATCCCTGGAGAGAACACTAGCACGCAAGACACGCCAGCCAAATGCTGGAGCATGTGGTGACAGGAAGCGAGGCGCGACAACCTGGAACTACACTGCGCACATCGACAGGCTTGTACGATAAGAACAATTGCTTGTTCAGGTTCGGAAAGGCTATATACCTATCTGAGGAGATTTTCAGTTTAGTCGGGTAGACCATACGATGGCCGTGTAGTCAAACAAGTGACAGGAGCTTGGCCCAAAAGATCGATCGTCTCTCTCACGCGGACATTCGACAAGAGCACCTGCCTTTGCTAGAAGGTCAAATACCATTTCATTCCTTCCCTAGGGCAAGCGGCAACAGACTCGCATTGCTCCCATGAAAAATCAGTATGTAGCACGGTGGGCAGCAAATGCCTGGAAGTAGCGGACTGGGTGGTCGCCGGCGCAGTGCAGGCATCATGAGGGGCGCCTCCCGCTGCAGTGCCCTCGACTGCCCTGCCCGCACTGGCCAGTGCCCCGCAAATTTTCATAGCAACCCCATTGACAGCTTTTCTCCCCTCCCGGTCCCCCCAGACCCACGCTCAACATTTCCTCCACTGCGCCTTCTCTGCCTGGACCGACCGGCAACCACAGAACTTTTTCCATTGCCTTTCCCACCAGCACCGGGGCCCCTTCATCAATCTCAACACCCGACCGCTTCTTAAATCCAAATTTGCCCTTCCTTCTCCCATTTCTCCCTCCGACATCCACTGTACGTCGGCCACAGGGTTCTACCACCGCTTCCTTTCTCTGTATCCCAACTCATTCCCTTCTCTTGACCAGAACCAGACAAAATGGCCGAGCCCATCAGAAACAAGCGGGCCGATCCCCCCATCGCTCCGTAAGTTTTCATCCCCAAAGATTTGATGGGATGCTCATCCGACTATCGCGTACCGTTACTGACCAGCCTTCCCCTCAGCACCCCCCAGAACACTCCTCTTAACACTGCCCCCATTTCTTCGCACGCTCAGCAGCCCGGTGTTGCCAGCATCAAGGAGGGTGAGTGAAGATTCTTGCTGCTGCCGAGACTTTCGGTTGTCTTCTGGGCTTGTTACTAAATATGCTGTTTGTTACAGAGGACCTTGACCGTGCCGCCGCCGCTTCCATCTTCGCCAAGGACCCCAGACTTGTGTCCCTCATCCAGGGCCGTCTCGGCTCTCTCGTCGGTCGTTCGTCCGGCTACATCGAGTCTCTCCCCACCGATGTCAAACGTCGTGTCGCTGGCTTGAAGGGCATCCAGAAGGAGCACTCCAAGCTCGAGGCCGAGTTCCAGGAGGAGGTCCTCCAGCTCGAGAAGAAGTACTTTGCCAAGTTCACTCCTCTTTACCAACAGCGTGCTGCCATTGTCAACGGCCAGACCGAGCCCACCGAGGACCAGGTCCAGGCTGGTGAGGAGGATGAGGAGGAGGATGAGGAGACCGAGGCCGCCCCCAAGGAGGAGAAGGCTTCCGAGTCTGCTGAGAAGGTCTCTGGTATCCCCGAGTTCTGGCTCTCTGCCATGAAGAACCAGATCTCCCTCGCCGAGATGATCACCGACCGCGATGAGGAGGCCCTCAAGTCCCTCACCGATATCCGCATGGAGTACCTCGACAAGCCCGGCTTCCGCCTCATTTTCGAGTTCGCCGAGAACGAGTACTTCACCAACAAGACTATCACCAAGACCTACTACTACCAGAACGAGAGCGGCTATGGTGGCGACTTCATCTACGACCACGCCGAGGGTGACAAGATCAACTGGAAGGAGGACAAGGACCTTACCGTCCGCGTTGAGCAGAAGAAGCAACGCAACAAGAGTGAGTTGCAGTTTCAACCCGAATTTTTCAAACTTGCTGACTAACAAATTGCACAGCCACCAAGCAGACCCGCATTGTCAAGAAGACCGTTCCTACCGAGTCTTTCTTCAACTTCTTCTCTCCCCCTAAGGCCCCCACTGATGACGACGAGTCCACCACCTCCGATATCGAGGAGCGTCTTGAGCTTGACTATCAGCTCGGTGAGGATATCAAGGAAAAGCTCATTCCCCGCGCCATCGACTGGTTCACTGGCGAGGCCCTCGCCTTCGAGGAGCTCGATGAGGAGGACTTCGAGGACGCCGAGTTCGACGATGAGGATGATGAGGATGATGAGGATGCCAGCGAGGACCAGGATGACGAGGATGAGAGCGATGAGGACGATGTAAGACTTCCTGATTTCCCCTAACACATGCTACGCTTTGCAGGTATGCTGACAATTCTTACAGGAGGACGGCAGCAAGCCCAAGCAGGAGGCTGCTGAGTGCAAGCAGAGCTAAATGCTGATCGCTGAACCGAACACAAAAATGATACCACTATACCACGCAGGCAAGGGGCAGAACGCCCATTGACCTTTGGCATCTGAGTTCCAAAATATTCAGGGTCATGTATGACCGCACGAGGGTGGCCGTGGGCTCAGGAAGAACAGGAGTTTGCGGATGGCCGGAGCGTGTGGTGGATTGATAGACCATTCTACGGAGTTCGAATTGGTCGTATGAGGAGTTGGCTTTAGCACCTGCCTTGACGCTGTGGTTGTCTCTCATAATTCTTAGCAGGATAGTTCGTCCTGACTCCTGAAGCAGTGGCATGTTAGTGGGCAAGGATGGGAGCAGATATGCGAACTAAGCCGGAATAAGGGTCGATTCGTGCGTAAAGGGATGATATTATACGGGACAAAAGTAGTGATTCTACGAGGATTTAGGTGTTGATTTCATAGTATAGCATTGCAGGTGTTTCTACATCACAAACAGTCATCCTCCAGCGTGACTCGATGTTGACTGTCTGTGACTGTAAAGCTTAGTGGACCACGACAACGGAGGGCAGATCACCTCACCAGGGGGTTCCCGGATGGAATCCGTATATCGTCATGACCCCTGTAGCCTCGCGTGGTGTAAACGGACGAAAGAGAGCCGGGCTGAGGCAGTGGAAGGCCTGAAGGAGCTCGGCTTCCGGGTAATTACCTAGGTGATGTCCTTACTAACACGCAAGCTTGGCGGCTCCAACTTCAGTGCTCAGGACACGACGAGAAATAACGAGACCATCCGAGTTGAATCAAGCAAAAGATGTTTTACTTGAAAATATAGTGACTAGGGACAAAGTCAAGGAGGACAGCAAGGCCATGCCAGGTCGTTATGGCAGCCTCCCATCCATTGTGCAGTCAGCTCGATTCCTGTGAGTTCTTCCTCTCTTGAGGTGGAAAAAGAAGGGCCCAAAAAGTGGTACATATAGCACGGGACAACACCTCATCTCATGTCTYTCATAGTTTACCTCTACGTAGCTGACATTGAAAAGCAATACAGATTCTATGTTGATTCAAGGGCTGTTCAAGCGCAACCGCCTACTGAGTGCCTGCCTTCATAGCAGAGCTTTTGTTAATTCTACACAGTAGCGTACGATGTCAGTGGCGCAATGCGTCATCGTCAAGATTTTCCTTTGGTCCCCTCGAGCTACCCACCGAGGAATCCAGCCAGTAGGTGAGTGTTGTTTTTGGGTTCCTGTGTTATGAGTCAAAGGCGACCCCTGCCGCCCGCGTTTTATGTACAGCGCTGTAACAGCCCCCTCCAAACCCGCGCAAACCCCACCAAGGATCGCACGCAAGGTGTCTAGAGGCACCTTGGGGTACACAATGGTCCGGTAACAGGAGTCCACTTGGCTGTCCACTTCTCTCCATCGAACAGAAACGGCCCGGTGGGATTCCATCTGTTCGCTTTGCCCTTGCCGATTGACGGAGCCCGAGATTCAAGGAAAGACCTAACCTCGACTCATAAAGAGTCCCTGGTTGCCGCGGTTCTGCCACTACGGGCCACTCTTCTTTTGCTTCATCCTCTCAGACCACCCCGACCTTGCTCCTCTTCCCCTTTTCACCATGACAACTCCCAGAGAAATTGCCCAGCCCACCGGTGACAAGACCGCCGCCCAGTTCAGCGTCTCTCCCTCAACCTTCCAGTCCCCCATCTCCAGTTCCAGCTTCATGGCGTCCGCACTCGCCCACCGCTCTGCGCCCAAGCAGCTCAAGCCCTTCAACACTGAGGACATCAAGATCCTGCTCCTCGAAAATGTAAACCAGACCGGCCAGGAGATCCTCAAGGCCCAGGGTTACCAGGTTGAGTTCCTCAAGACCTCGCTGCCTGAGGACCAGCTCATTGAGAAGATCAAGTAAGACTCTTTACAAACCCGTGATAAACAGAAGCACACCTGACTAACGCGCTCTTTAAAGGGATGTTCATGTCATTGGCATCCGCTCCAAGACCAAGCTGACTGCCAATGTTCTCCGGGAAGCCAAGAACTTGCTCGTCATCGGCTGCTTCTGCATTGGTACTAACCAGGTTGATTTGGACTATGCTGCTCAGCATGGTATTGCCGTTTTCAACTCGCCTTTTGCCAACTCGCGCAGTGTCGCCGAGTTGGTGATTGCTGAGATCATCACCCTCGCCCGCCAGCTGGGCGACCGCTCCAACGAGATGCACCGCGGCACCTGGAACAAGGTGAGCTCCAAGTGCTGGGAGATCCGCGGCAAGACCCTTGGTATTGTTGGTTACGGCCACATTGGCTCGCAGCTGTCCGTTCTGGCGGAGGCTATGGGCATGACCGTCATCTACTATGACGTCGTTACCCTGATGGCCATCGGCACGGCTCGCCAGGTGCCTACTCTCGAGGCTCTTCTGGCGGAGGCTGACTTTGTCACCCTCCACGTCCCTGAGACTCCCGAGACTAAGAACATGATCTCCAACGCTGAGTTCGAGAAGATGAAGACGGGCTCCTACCTCATCAACGCCAGCCGTGGTACCGTTGTCGATATCCCTGCGTTGGTCAAGGCCATGCGCAGCGGCAAGGTTGCCGGTGCCGCTCTGGACGTTTTCCCCAACGAGCCGGCTGCTAACGGCGACTACTTCACCAACGACCTCAACCAGTGGGGCGAGGACCTTCGTGGCCTCAACAACATCATCCTCACCCCCCATATTGGTGGCAGTACTGAGGAGGCTCAGCGCGCCATCGGTATGGAGGTCGCCGATGCCCTCGTGCGCTACATCAACCAGGGTGTCACCACTGGCAGTGTCAACGTGCCCGAGGTTACCATGCGCTCTTTGACGCTTGATGAACCCAACCACGCTCGCGTCATCTACATCCATCGCAACGTGCCTGGTGTGCTGCGCAAGGTCAACGAGATTCTCGCCGAACACAACGTCGACAAGCAGATTTCGGATTCCAAGGGCGATATCGCGTATCTCATGGCTGACGTTAGTGAAGTCAAGCAAGACGATATCAAGAATATTCGCGACAGCTTGGACTCCCTCAGCTCGCGCATCCTCACTCGCATCCTTTACTAAACGGGAAGGATCGGAACAGTGTACATGGCAAGAAAAGGGGGTTAGGAGTTGCCTTGGGGTGCGGTTATGGGTCAACATGATATCTGGAGTCGCGGAGTCTGTCGGGTGGATGCAAAAATAACGATTTCAACATGATTTTTCTTCTTCTTACGGTGTGTCCACCCGGTGTGTGTGCGTCCCGAGGATAGGGAGAAAGGGTCGAACATGACGACGTTTCTGGCACTGGTTCAACATCTAAAGTCTTTTATTTCATCAAGTTTTTGGGTCATTGGGAGCGCAAGCACAAAACACGGCATGGCAGGTTCTTAAAAACAGGACAGGAAAAAGGCCTTTCAACAAAGGCGTCGACAAGTGGATGGTGTGCATTCTGGAAAAGGATGGGAAAAAAGGGTTCATCACCTGGCATCGATATCCATCATGTTGTCACCAACAGTCAACGATTATACCTACTAGATAATACAGACATCTCTTCCAATATTTCTCGAGGCCATGACGCTGAGATCACGTACGGAAGCCCCGGATTCTTCACATGCTGTTATCGGCATAACACTCCTACTCCAACAAAGATTGCAGCCATTCAGCCAGGATGTCCCGGACTTGGGACGCGGATAGGGTCGACGATGAGGTGATGCGCACGGACTGCTTTGTCAATTGTGGTCGTACCTTAGGTGGAATACGCTGCACCCAATTCTCCAGTTCCATACACGTGTAGATATGAGGGCATCTCAGTGGCTTCTTAACCTCGAGATAGATGGAAGACACCATGATATCCATTGTCGTTTGTGTCGATGGCTGATGAGGAGTGCTTTAACCTACCAGGTCTCTATCGTTGTTCATTGAGATAAGAAAGACTTACACCTCCTTGCTAACGGACGATATTTTCATACAGATCAGGTTGTTCACAAAAGCAAGAGAGAATCAGGACGGTGTCATGTCAGGCACCATCACGGGTGTCATCGTCACCGGAGCGGACTGACTCCAACGCATCGGTGGATGACGTCCGAGCGACTGTGTTGATGGCTGAATAGTAGCCGAGAACAGTCGTCGCAGTCCGGCCACGGAGCAGACAAAAGGCGGCGACGGCGGCGGAGTCGGCGGCAAACCACCAAGAGCACCGCCCTTCCCCGCCCTCCCCCTTTTTCTTGTCTCCCGACACTCGGACTGCCGGCCGCACGGGGGTTGGTGGGGCCCGTTACACTAACAATTAGTGTTGGGGCCTCCGAAGCCAGTCTTAACGACTCACCATTCGCTGGATTCGAGCTTGGCATTCCCCTCTCTGTTGTTTCCCCCTGCAGATTCCAGAAAGAAGAGAAGGAGGAAACAAATGCAATGCTGAAAGTCACGGTGTCAACCCAGTCCAGTCCAAACCAGTCCTGGAATACGCCATGCCATGCCTATTCAATGCCATATTGCCATGTACACTATGCCCCATTTGGGTTTGCCCATCTCTCTCCTTTTCTGGCGGACTTGTCAATGCAATGGATTTCAACAAGGCGGGCTGAACGGGGCAGACGGGGCCAGTCGGACGGCAGATCGAACGAACGAACGGAAAAGTGCAAACAATTGGCCCTGGGGAGATTGGGTCGAAGTTTCGAAAGTTCGTTCGGGGAGTTGTGAAAACAAAATCCTACCCTGATGAGGGGTGCTGTGAGCTGTCAGGTAGAAACACAAGAGACCTACCGAAAAAGTAAAAGAGTAGAAGAATGAAAGAGCCTTACATATCAAGAAGACAAGACAGGATGAGACAGATGGAAGCCCCCCGAGGACATTTTGACAGGTATACAGGCCCGGACATGAACATTCATAGGGACTTTCTGCATCTCAAGATAGAGCATAGACATCATGACCTTACTTGTAACATGTAGTCTTCCGGACACCTCTCAGGACAAGACCGCATAGCTCTTCTTATACGCTACTCAGAAGTCAATCATTCTTCTTCGTCGGCCTTGTCCGTGTACTAGCTTCCACGTAGAGCCGCGGGATTCCCAAGCATAATCTTCTTCGCAGTGTTGGTTAGTGCCCCCTTTAAGGAGAGCCCTGCTCGTCATTTTGGAATTACGGATCATTGGAGGGGCTCCAGAGTCCAGCTCCCCAAGACGAAAGAGTCCGTGCTTCTGTGTTAATGCACGAGCCCAGCGACGCACCCAATTGGGCGGTGGCCGCCAATACCACCTCAAATCCACAACAACGATGCCCCTGTCAAGTCGGCCTCTGTTAGCCTGCCACCACCACGGCCCGCCAGTGCTCTATCAGACGGGGCCATCACCGGGCACCTCAGCTACAAGCGGAAGTCTACCCCTAAACTTTCAACGACATCCCGTCGTCCCGCCTTCTCGCCTGCCCCGACTTTTGGCTTGTTGACCACACCGGCCCGACAGGCTTCATCAGGTTCTCTCCCACACACGTGCTATCTTGACCGTCAGCCATACAGAAGAGGCTGCCACCGTCAAGAGAACTCGACTCGACTCCTCGACGAATCCGTTTTCCCACCGCAAGGCAGTGTTGGGTCCCCGCTCCGCCCGTCCTGCCCGCCCCGTTTATACCGGATTCCACAACCTTCTTGTCCTACACAGTGACAGGACCTGACCTATTCCCGGTCAGCCAAACACCTAGCTAGCTCCTTGGGCAAGCAAAGCAAACAACAAAAACAACAACAACATCTTTCAGCTGTTTCGTCAAAGAACAGCCCGCGCTACACTCCCATCGGTCCGACGACACGAGTCGAACCCCCTTTCGAACTCCTCTAGACCTACATCGTCTTCGACCTTGTTTGTCGGCTTGGGCTCCGTTGCCAAAGCACACACGGCAGCGACATCTTCTATACTTCTTTAATCTTTTGCTCCACGTCCAATCCCTATTTTGTATCTAATTTCCCCCTCTTCCATTCCCTTCGTGAATGTCGTCTTCGCCAGCACCACACTCCCGCCGGCCCTTTGATTCCAAACTTCCGCGACCGAACTAGCATCCTGGACCATTCTTCATTCCGATCGTTGCGTCCGCCATAACAAACACGGTCCACCATTATCCCTATCCACCTACGTCGCCCCTAGCCGTGCTGGCCGTTCCGCCGCTAGAACTGGCTTCTTGAAGCCATCCAAATCCGACTACAACATCTCTCCCCCCTTGCTCCTGACTCGCAGGTTCGCGCCGACTTTCTCTCCCTCGAGATACCCCGATACAAGCGCATCCAATGTCGGAGAACTATGATGTTGGCACTCGAGCCTGGCAGCCCGATCCCACCGAGGGTTGGGTTGCCTCTGAAGTAGTCAAGAAGACGGTAGACGGCAACAAGGTCACTCTTATTTTCGAGTGCGAGAATGGCGAGGTAGGTAGCTCATAGCTTCCCCATGTTCCCGCATCTTCCGGCTTCTGTCGTTTGGTTTCTGTGCTTTGCGGCTTTGTGCGCTTCAAGATGCTAACATGTGTTACCCTGCCTACAGACCAAGACCGTGGAGGTCTCCCTCGAGGCCCTCCAGTCAGGCGGCCATGAGTCGCTACCGCCCTTGATGAACCCGACAATGCTCGAAGCCAGCGATGACTTGACGAACCTATCACATCTTAACGAGCCTGCTGGTAAATACACACACCTTTGCGCTGACCCGCCTCGCCATGTGGCGCATTCAGAGACCATAATGCTGATAGGATATGCTGTACTTAGTGCTTCAGGCGATCCGCCTTCGATATGCCCAGAAGGAAATCTACACATATTCGGGTATTGTTCTAATAGCTGCAAACCCGTTCGCGCGGGTTGACTCTCTCTATGTCCCAGGCATGGTTCAAGTCTATGCCGGGAAGCAAAGAGCAACCCAAGCTCCCCATCTTTTCGCTATTGCCGAGGAAGCTTTCATGTACGGTCCCTCTGCCGATCTAGCCATTTTGATGACTGGTAATCGCTAACATAACAACAGGGACATGTTGCGCGATGGCAAGAACCAGACCATTGTCGTTTCTGGTGAGTCCGGTGCCGGTAAGACAGTCAGTGCCAAGTACATTATGAGATACTTCGCGACAAGAGAATCGCCCGATAGCCCCGGATCACGAGTGAAGAAGGGTGGCCACGAGTCCATGAGCCAGACCGAGGAGGCTATCTTGGCTACGAACCCGATTATGGAAGCTTTCGGTAACGCAAAGACGACAAGAAACGATAACTCCTCGCGATTCGGTAAATACATTGAGATCATGTTCGATAAGGGAACCAACATTATCGGTGCCAAGATCAGGACCTACCTTCTCGAACGATCGAGGTTGGTTTTCCAGCCGTTGAAGGAAAGAAACTACCACATTTTCTACCAGCTGGTTGCTGGTGTGTCGGATAAGGAGCGCCAGGAATTGGGCTTGCTTCCTGTTGAACAGTTCGAGTACCTCAACCAGGGTAACACACCAACGATCGATGGCGTCGATGACAAGGCCGAGTTCAATGCGACCAAGGCATCCCTAAAGACCATCGGTGTCGACGAGGGCAAGCAAACTGAAATCTTCAAGCTTCTGGCTGGTCTCCTCCACTTGGGTAATGTCAAGATTGGCGCCATGCGAAACGACAGCTCCCTCGATCCCTCCGAGCCATCGCTGGTCAAGGCCTGCGAGATCCTCGGTATCGACGCTCCGGAATTCGCCAAGTGGATCGTCAAGAAACAGTTGGTCACTCGTGGCGAAAAGATCGTATCCAACTTGACCCAGGCGCAGGCTATCGTTGTCCGAGATTCCGTCGCCAAGTACATCTACTCGAGTCTGTTCGACTGGCTCGTCGAGATTACCAACCACAGTCTTGCTTCGGAGGAGGTCCTCACCAGAGTCACTTCCTTCATCGGAGTTCTGGATATTTACGGTTTCGAGCATTTCGCCAAGAACTCCTTCGAGCAGTTCTGTATCAACTACGCCAACGAGAAGCTTCAGCAGGAGTTCAACCAGCATGTGTTCAAGTTGGAGCAGGAGGAATACCTTAGGGAGCAGATCGACTGGACCTTCATTGACTTTGCTGACAACCAGCCCTGCATTGACCTCATCGAGGGCAAGCTTGGTATCCTGTCCCTTCTGGACGAGGAATCGAGACTGCCCATGGGTTCCGACGAGCAATTCGTTACTAAGCTTCACCACAACTACGCTGCCGACAAGCACAAATTCTACAAGAAGCCCCGATTCGGCAAGTCTTCTTTCACCGTCTGCCATTATGCCATCGACGTCACGTACGAGTCGGACGGCTTCATCGAGAAGAACCGTGATACCGTTCCGGACGAGCACATGGCGGTTCTGCGCTCATCAACCAACCACTTCCTTGTTTCGGTCTTGGACGCTGCTTCTGCGGTGCGCGAGAAAGATCTGGCCTCTGCCAGCTCAAACGCTGTGAAGCCCGCTGCCGGAAGGAGAATCGGTGTGGCTGTTAACCGCAAGCCCACACTCGGCGGTATCTTCAAGTCTTCTCTTATCGAACTAATGAACACAATCAATGGCACGGATGTTCACTACATCCGTTGTATCAAGCCTAACGAGGCGAAGGAGGCTTGGAAGTTTGAAGGACCCATGGTCCTGAGTCAGCTCCGCGCCTGCGGTGTACTAGAAACTGTCCGCATTAGTTGTGCGGGTTATCCCACAAGATGGACGTACGAGGAATTCGCGTTGCGGTACTACATGTTGGTACCATCAACGCAGTGGACCTCGGAGATTAGAGAGATGGCGAATGCCATCTTGACCAAGGCCTTTGGCGCTAGCACCGGCAAGGGTCTTGACAAGTACCAGCTCGGTCTTACCAAGATCTTCTTCAGAGCCGGTATGCTCGCTTTCCTGGAAAACCTGCGCACCACCAGACTCAACGACTGCGCGATTCTCATCCAGAAGAACCTCAAGGCCAAGTATTACCGTAAGAGGTACCTTGCTGCTCGCAATGCCATTGTCTCTTTCCAGGCCTTGGTTAGGGCAAACAAAGCTCGCAATTCAGCACAGGAACGCCGCACCACCAAGGCTGCAATCACGATTCAGAGAGTCTGGCGCGGTTACAAGGACAGGAAGCAGTTCCTCGAGGTCAGAAACGACGTTATTCGTGCCCAAGCCGCCATCAAGGGCTTCTTGCGGCGTAAGCAGATTATGGAGGAGCGGGTCGGAAATGCTGTGCTCATCATCCAGCGGAACTGGCGGTCGAGGCAGCAGCTCCGCTCCTGGAGGGATTATCGCCGGAAGGTTACCATTGTCCAGAGCTTGTGGCGTGGTAAGACGGCGCGTAAGGATTACAAGGCTCTCCGCGCCGAGGCACGGGATCTCAAGCAGATTTCATACAAGCTGGAGAACAAGGTGGTGGAACTGACACAGTCGCTGGGTACCATGAAGACGCAGAACAAGGAGTTGAAGATTCAGGTTGAGAACTACGAAGGACAGGTGGCGACCTGGAGGAATCGTCACAACCAGTTGGAGGCACGCGCCAAGGAGCTGCAAGCCGAGGCTAACCAGGCCGGTATTGCTGCCGCTCGTTTGGAGCAGATGGAGGCCGAGATGAAGAAGCTTCAAGCAAGCTTTGAGGAGTCTGCAGCTAATGTGAAGAGGATGCAGGAGGAGGAACGCGAGCTCAGAGAGTCCCTGCGTGCTACCAGCGCAGAGCTCGACTCTGCTCGCATCGAGAGCCAACGGCAAGAGGCTGAGAAGAACTCGCTCCGCCAGCAGTTGGCTGACCTACAGGAGGCTCTCGAGCAAGCAAGGAGGCAAGTACCGATCAACGGTGATATCCTGAACGGCAATGGTATTGCCCCTCAGGTCCCTACTGGGTTGATCAACCTGGTATCGTCCAAGAAGCCTAAGCGGCGTAGTGCGGGTGCCGAGCCTCGTGAGATGGATCGGTACAGCATGGCTTACAACCCACGACCCGTTTCCATGGCTGTCCCTGGCCTCAACCGCCAAACAACACTCTCTGGCTCGACCTTCATTCCCGGCGTCGATAGCATCGAGCTCGAACTTGAAGGCCTTCTCGCCGATGAAGATGCCCTTAATGAAGAGGTTACCATGGGTCTCATCCGTAACCTCAAGATCCCATCCCCTTCCACCAACCCGCCACCTTCCGACAAGGAGGTACTCTTCCCTGCTTACCTCATCAACCTAGTAACTTCCGAGATGTGGAACAATGGCTTCGTCAAGGAGTCAGAACGCTTCTTGGCCAACGTCATGCAGTCCATCCAACAGGAGGTGATGCAGCACGATGGCGAGGAGGCCATCAACCCCGGTGCCTTCTGGCTTTCTAACGTTCATGAAATGCTCTCGTTTGTCTTCCTCGCGGAGGATTGGTACGAGGCTCAGAAGACGGACAACTACGAGTACGACCGCCTGCTCGAGATTGTCAAGCACGACTTGGAAAGCTTGGAGTTCAACATCTACCATACGTGGATGAAGGTTCTCAAGAAGAAGCTTTTCAAGATGATCATCCCGGCCATCATCGAGTCGCAGTCTCTACCCGGCTTCGTCACGAACGAAAATAACAGGTTCCTTGGCAAGCTCCTGCAGTCTAACACGGCGCCGGCCTACAGCATGGACAACCTGTTGTCCCTCCTCAACAATGTTTACCGTGCCATGAAGGCTTACTACCTTGAGGACTCGATCATCACGCAGACCATCACCGAGCTACTCCGGCTCGTTGGTGTCACCGCGTTCAACGATTTGCTCATGCGCCGTAACTTCCTCTCTTGGAAGCGTGGCTTGCAGATCAACTACAACATCACTCGTATCGAGGAGTGGTGCAAGAGCCACGACATGCCTGAGGGCACGCTCCAGCTTGAGCATCTCATGGTCAGTATCTTTTAAGTAAACGTTTTATGATGCAATAGATGCTAACCGTTTAACAGCAAGCCACAAAGCTTTTGCAACTTAAGAAGGCAACCCTTAATGATATCGAGATCATCCAAGACATTTGCTGGATGTGAGTAACTTCTTTGGCTTGAGAAGTAACGAACCAGTCATACTGACTTCGATCCGTAGGCTATCCCCCAACCAGATCCAGAAGCTGCTTAACCAGTACCTGGTTGCCGACTACGAGCAACCTATCAACGGCGAGATCATGAAGGCCGTGGCGTCTCGCGTCAGCGAGAAGAGCGACGTCCTCCTACTGCAGGCTGTCGATATGGACGACAGTGGCCCGTACGAGATCGCCGAGCCCAGAGTGATCACAGCGCTGGAGACTTATACACCATCCTGTGAGTTCGATCAGAGTTTCTGGATAACGTGAATGCATAACTGACTGAGAAACCACAGGGCTGCAAACCCCGCGCTTGAAGCGTCTTGCTGAGATTGTATCTCAACAAGCAATTGCGCAACAAGAGAAGATGGAGTTCGGCTCCCAGGTGGGCGACTACCAACATGGCGACTATGACACACAAAGCATGAACGACTTGACAGAGGTGGATGAAGGGCAAGAAGAGATCGTGCAAGCGAGTGCCTAGGTTGCACCCCCGCGACCATCACCACCTCTACCTCTAACTCGACCACTACCACCACCTCGCTCTCGTCCATCACTGTCGTTATCATTGATTCCGAGCCCGACTTCTACCATACTCAACCCTTGGAGGACAAACAGTAACTCCATCATCAGTGATTCTGTACTGCCACTGCCACCGAGGACTACTACCGGTACAAGGAAGATGAGGTTCAGAAGTGGGACTGGCTGAGTATCATCTGTTTAAAAACAAAATCAAATTTTCTTGTTCATCTGTGTTGTTGTTGCTGTTGCTGTAGTAGGGTGTTCTGTGTGGTGMAAAAAAAAAAAAACAGTAGGGTGCATTCTGCATTTGGAACCTAGTTAGAGAAGAAGAAGAAGAAGAAGAAGAAGAAGAAGAATAAGGGGAATGACAGGGAGGGAGACAGGCAGGCAGGCAAAGAGGCAGGCAGGCAGGACAGGACAGTTTATGGAAAGGTTGGGTGGGTTCGAGCCGTGAATCAACATCTTGCCGGATATAGTAGATGAAGAAGGAAAGGCTCACGGCGATGACAAATCAGACAGATTCGGGTGATTTGCTTTGGGTTTCTTGTTGGAGATGAGAGGTATTATGGAGAATTCACGTTCAAATTTCACGGTTTCTTTTTTTTTTAACTTCATTGTCGTTTTCACTTCCTTAGCTTTTTTTCAGCTTTTATCATCGGCCGATGTTTTACTTTTTGAAATCACATCATTACCCTTCATTATGTACGAGTCATATGTTACTTGTGTACACAAAGTTCCGGGAGAACAAGAGGCATTACACATTACATTCTCGGTGATTTAAGCTTGCAAGACGATGCAGAAGAAATCAAGGTAGGAAGCTCAGAGAGAAAAGAGCAAGAGAGTACCTGTACCAAAGAAGGTGTAGCAAAGAAACATAGGACCTAGGTATGTATCATGTGAACAAGTCGATGCAAGATAAGCCAGTGTCTACTAAGCATATAGTCGGAAGAGTGACAACTGCCGAAAACTCAGTTGTTGTCTGCTTATTCCTTTTCCCTTGATACTCGTTATATCTTTACCATCGGTGAGCGTGATCGGGAAGTTACAAAATATGGTGCAGTATGCGTGTCAAAAGAAATGCGATTAAAGGGGTCCAATGTCAATAAAGCGGACACCGTGCCGCGACCCCTCAATTCGCACGTGGTCAAAACAGCTTCGAGAAAAAATCTTGCAGTTGCATGCCGCGATTTCTGGCCCCTCTTCACCTGTCCTTCACTCGCCCCAATTCCAGAAAACGAAACACTGCAAACCCGACCCTGGACTGAAGAACCCCACTATATTTTCAAGTTATTACACTAAAAGATAGTGCTGAAAAAGATCACCGAACTTCGCTTTCGGACTCGCATACACACACATACTACACATACATAAACTTGATCTAAGTCAACTCGAACGTCAGCACGAGTACGTATGCACTGCCCAATTTCACACAAAAGCAAAGAACATCAACACTGACCCAAAACAACAGACAAACAACAGCAGACAAAACAACAATGTCTCGCACACTCCCCAACATCATCATCACCGGCACCCCCGGCGTCGGCAAGACCTCCCACTGCGAGCTGCTGGCCGAGCGCACGGGGCTCAAGCACCTGTCCGTTAACGACGTGGTCAAGGCCAAGGAGTGCCATGAGGGGTACGATGAGGAGTATCAGAGTTGGATTGTTGATGAGGATAAGGTGAGTCGTAATCCCGGGTCACCGAAGGGAATGAATGGGCATATGTGTTGACTATAATGACAGCTCCTCGACGCCATCGAAGACGAAGTCAAGCAAGGCGGTTGCATAATAGACTGGCACGCCTGCGACTTGTTCCCCAAGAGCTGGATCGATTTGGTGGTGGTTTTGAGGGTTGAGAGTTCGGTGTTGTATGATCGGTTGACGGAGAGGTATGTTTTGGTCTCTCTTTCTTTTCCCCTTCTTTCCTCCTTCTTTCCCCCTTTCCGGTTCATGAGGGGAAACGCTCATAAACTGACACACAACCCCAAAAAACACAGAAAATACCCCGAGCTCAAGCTCCAGGAAAACCTCGACTCGGAGATCATGGAGGTTCTCCTGCAGGAGGCCCGCGACTCGTACGACGAGGAGATTGTTGTCGAGCTGCAGAGCAACAACGCCGAGCAGATGGATGAGAACGTGGATCGGATTGAGGCTTGGTTTAAGCAGTGGAAGGAGAACAACTCTGCTTAAGGGTGATGCAAGGCAGATATGGGTTTGAGGAAAGGAATGGTGAACGGAAAATGAGAAGGAAAAGAGGTCTTGATACCCGGGATTGATGTGGTCTTCACAAAGATGTGAGAGGGAATAGGTATAGAAGCGGAGTGATCTCCGAAATACTTTACGAAAGATCAGTGAAAAAACCATTCACAATGCGCAGATACTCTTCAGAAGGAGTCTTTTCCAATATTTACCCTGGTCTACCTATCTCGTGTATGTTATTTTCATGCTCGGTCGTCACATGTGGACTCACCCAACCAAAATGCAACAAACGAGGATTTCATTCACTTACCCCAACATATCGTATTTTTCCAGACCGTATCTTACAGTCATCACTGTGTAACATCGATAAACAACGATCACCCGCCTGACTCCCTCGGCCATCTTTATCCACACACTTCCACCTCACACTCTTTTACCTTCACAACTACTAGGTCAAATTACTTTCACAAACCAACGCCCAAAATGTCCGCCCCTACCCAAGCCCGCCACATCGTCAACTTCATCACCGGCAACGCCAACAAGCTCGGCGAAGTCAAGGCGATCCTCGAGCCCGCCATCCAAGTCGAGAACCAGGCGCTCGACCTGCTCGAGATCCAGGGCACCTTGGAGGAGGTCACGCTGGATAAGTGCCGGAGGGCTGCTGACTTGGTGAATTCTTTTTTTTGGTTATCTGCATGTTTTCTTCTGGGGAAGAAAATGTTGCATAAATTTTCATATTCTGCGATAGGCAATGTCAAATTTGAGAAGAATGTTGGCTAATAATAGATGATATGTGAACCATATAGGTCCAAGGCCCCGTCCTCGCCGAAGATACCTGCCTCTGCTTTAACGCTTTGAAGGGTCTTCCCGGTCCTTATATGTAAGTTTTCCCTCGCACCCATTCCTCACTCGTCATCAAACCAAACACTTTAACTCACACCTCTCTTTCACACACAACAGCAAATGGTTCATGAACTCCCTCGGCCATGAAGGTCTCAACAACCTCCTGGCCGCCTACGAGGACAAGTCCGCCAAGGCCGTCTGCACCTTTGGCTACTCTGCCGGTCCCGGCCACGAGCCCATTCTCTTCCAGGGCATTACCGATGGCAAGATCGTTCCTCCGAGGGGTCCTCCTCACTTTGGTATGTTTGTTTATGTCCCATATTTCGGCACCTACCGGCCTACCTACCTGTCCGTTCTTGGAAAAGAAAAGCAAGCACATTTTCACTGACGAATTTATCACAATCATACAGGCTGGGACGCCATCTTCGAGTATGAAGGCCAGACGTAAGTAAAACCCTTCATGTCATAGAATGAACTCTTCCTTCTGCTATCATTCCCAACACCGAAGCTTTTTGGCTAATACAGTTCTACTCTGGTAGATACGCCGAGATGGACAAGACGGAAAAGAACAAGATTTCCCACCGCGCCAAGGCTCTTGCAAAGCTGCAGGAATGGTTCGCTAAGGAGATGATCGCTTGAATATTTTCTAGAGAGAAGGTGAGGAACAAATTAAGGCAGCGGTAGTATGAAATATACAAAAAAAGAGCAACGCAGGTATGACAAGAAGACAAAGCTATGATAACCAAACGAACGAATAAACAAAAACGCCGCTTCGAAATGCAGTACCAGAAAACAAGAAAAAATTCAGTTCGCTATGTCCAAGTTAAGTGAGGATAGCAATACAAAGGATGATCGCAATAAATCATGTGTGAGATGTCCCTAGAGGTAAACATTCCGTGCATGATGGCGTTCTACGCATTTATCCCCGGACGCGGCCTCAGCCTATACACTCAAGTCAGCTTCCGTTTCGCCCCAAATCCCACAGAATGTAGAAGTAAACATACCTAATAACCTCAAACTCCCTAAACCTCCCCAGATACTTACTCCCACGTCGGTACGGATTAAGCGCCATGTTCGCCGCAAGAGGCTGTAGGTGATGGTGGACCACCTCCCGGCCGACATGTTTGGTGACGTTCGACGCATCATGGAACATGGGGTCGAAAACAATCAAGTTCCGGGCCCCGGACTTGTCGTACTCCAGCCCGATGATGGTCATCGAGTGCCCCGCGTGCTGGAAGTATATTGGCGGGAGGTCGGTCTGCCAGACTTTCTGAATCTGCTGGGTGGTGGGATCTTCGGGGAGAAGGATTCCCGTTTGGAAGTACCGCTCGACCATGTCTAGGAGGTTTTTCTCGGATTGGCCGGGTTCGGGGTCTTTGAAGGCTTGGACGTCGAAGCTAGGGAAAGGATTGTAAGTTTCCTGGAGGAAGGAGAGAGATAAGATGAGGTGAATGGGGGGATTTAAGGCGCTGGCTTACGGTATTTGCAACAACCGGAACATGGCCATCGCCTCAGGTGTCCCGATGTACTTTCTGGTACCGCGGATACCGCCCGTCTCGACCCTCCCTTGAGCGTTGATTCCGTGGTCCCAGGCTGTCTCGATCATTTCTTGGATAGCAAAGATCGTGGGGATCTCGCCGCAGAGATGCTGGTAGCCTGGGTATTTGGTGCTGATGATGTATGACGACAGCATTTGTATGTTGCGATAACCACAGAAACCGCCTTCACGTTTTCGTTAGCTGACATGGCCCCTGAAGTTTCGAACAGAAGTAAGACTGACCTTCTCTCTTAAGTTTCGACACATGATTTGTGCTTGGGTGGCACAAAAAGGCATGTCTTGTGGAAGAACATTGCTCGAACAGTTGAGCCAACACCGGAATAATGCCTTGATACCCAGTTAGCAGTGCGCTTCTAAGCGTTCCCCCCATTCTCCGGTATGTGCATTACCTTCAGCCTTTACATAAAGCCCCTTCTCGAGGTGCTTGACAAGCCAATCCGGCATCTGCTCCTCATGCGCGTACTTGCCGAGCTGCGCTTTCTGTAATACGGCTTTAGTTCAATGCTTCACCACTAACAGTTTCCGCTAAGTGAAAGGGAGACGTACACCAAGCCGGATCCCTCGCATAACTTTCGCAGTTCCCCCATGGGCTCGTTCAGACAGTCGTTCCGCCATCCTCTCTCTGTGGCGCTTCTTTGGAGGCTTTGGAGACATAGAGGGCGCATCAGAGGAGTGACGGGAGTGATGGATTCCGAGGAAGGCCCGCCATATCGATTTGCTCTTACTGCTGTCCCTACTCCGGTCGCTGTGATAGTCGCCCTTGCGCTCCCCTCGGCGGTGCCGTTCAGTCTCGCCGCGGTGGGCTTTCGAAGAAGAAGTAGTACTAGGTCTAGGTGAAGAGCTCGAAGAATGGGAGGTAGGAGTGCGCGTCGTGTTGGTTGGCCTCCTTGCCGGAGACGGAGACTGAACTTTTGGGGATGGGGACGGGGCGGAAGGGGTGATGACGGGGCTGCCGGTCTCAGTCTCAGAAGAAGCGCTGCCGCCTTGCTCAGCGGCATGGAGTTCTAGGTGATAGTCCAGGTCGGCCGCGAGCAGTACTTCCCCGCAGTCTTCTGCCGGGCATTCGATGTAAAGAGGTTCTTCTTCTTCTTCTTCTTCTTCTCCTCCTGGAATGTTACCGCCATTGGCCGCTGCAGCCTCGTCAGCAACCACAAAGGGAGACTCTCCCTCGGCATGGGTTGTCTCCATGTGCTAGCGTCGAAGTCAGTCAATTAACGGGTTCACACCCAAACAATGCAGTCCGGAAGGAGAAACACACTAGCATGATGGCGTATTCGTCTGTCGTTGTCGATTCCCAGTTGCAAAAGGGACAGACCATGCCGCCTTTGTTTTTCTCTGGGGCCCCCATCTTCCACTGTCTCAGACTAGAACAGAACGGCTGTTAGTGAGATGTAGGTTTCTTTGTTCTGAGATGCGACCAGACAAAGTGGCGATCCAAATTCGGGCTTCCTCCGAATAAGAATGAGACTCTGAAGTGGCAACGCGGCAAGCGGTAAGCGGGATGGCCGGTGATTTAACGAATGTGCTAATATGTAACCAGAAATGTAAATGAAGCCGGGAGGATGATCGGTGAACAAGCCGCACTAGACGCGTTTAACAAGTCAGCTCAGCTGGAAGCTAATCGCGTTCGGCCAGCAACTTGTCCTGAGCATTTGTCTTTTCAATAAGACCAGGCGGATGTGCACCAGGGCAAGACTCTCCAGAGACCCCTTGCCGACCGTTATCATCAAGACAACCTCGAGCGCAAATGACACACACAGCGAGGGCCGTCTCACAGAAGGAGTTCGTGACTTCGTTTGGTCGATGGGACGGCGCGATGGCTCACATGCCCTTAACAAGCAACAAAGGCATCAACGACTGGTGAGCAAACCCCTGGAAGAGCCAGCTTGTTGGATTGGTTTGTTTGCTGGTAGCCATTGCCAATTGTAGTTTGGGGGCTGAACTTTGTCCAAGGAAGTGGAGGTTTGGCTATGCGATTGAAGGGAACTGTGCGTCAAGACAAGAAGTTGCAATAAAGAGAGGGTTAAAGCTCATCCGAACGCCATCTTGTGGTCATCGGTGTTTTCCCCTCATGTTCAACACCTTTGGGATGAACTGTTGAGGAAGTTGTTAGGAGCAGAAGAGGGAGAAATAACGTTTATCAATGAAAATAATACCGGTGCAAACATGTATATCCTGTGGGAACGTTAGCATAGAGGTTGATATATGATACGGCATGAGGGCATGTACGCAGTATGTGTATGTTGTGGTAACGTTAACACCATGACGTGTGGTCGGCCCGTTTTAGTGTTAGCGATGATCCTCTTAAGCGAGCGTTAGCCGCAATCGCTATATTTATAGGACACTACAGGGGAGTAGGCGCGCCCCAGCTCAGACGCACAACTAAGCACATCGACGATGAGGTTTCTTTCCTTTCTTCTTCCTCTCTCCATTTGAAATCGTTTTCCTGTTCACGCTAAACTCCCACTTGGTGAGACATCAAACCATCCCAAAAGCTTCATTCCAAATCCTCCAACCATCTTGATTTCCATGACTCACGACAATCACAACATGAGGCTCTCGCTCGCTCGAAAGGAAGACCGCGCGCGAGTGCAGCCTCACGGCCCGTCCAGCGTTCCCATTTCAAATTCAGCTGCCGCTTTGCCGTTGCGTTACGTTCTCCCGTCACGGCGTCCACCGCCCGCCTTGCATCCTCCCAAAGTGTCCCAGCTGAATGACAATTATTATTCAGCCTCATCCATTAGTCCCAGCAGCCATTCAAATCCATCCCAGGCTACGATTAAGCGATTAAATGATTACTTATCCAATCGCCGAAACGATCTCCATCCCACTACCTTACTTGGCGCGCCTCGAACTCTCGACTACTTGACCACTCGACCACTGATGTCATAGCTCATTCTCGGATTCCAAATCCGGCAGTCATGGCGAACTGGCGGGCGTTGAGCAGCTCAGCACCATCTTCGATCTTACTTTTTCGAGATTGGAAATGTCGCTGCCTGCTGCGCTTCCCTTGCCCTTGGGCGGTTGCATTTCAGTTTCTAAGTACTGCTGCTGCTGCGGCGCTAGGATAACCATTCCGCTGTCCGCGCGCTACACTTCCCGGAGACCCGAGAGGACCCGAATTCCGACTACGATGAGGATGGTGTCACCCTCACTGCGTTGAGACGGCGTGGGTTGGTGGTCGCGTGGTGAACGGAAAGAAGCCGCGCTCATCGCAGGGAAGCATCATCGCCTACTCGGACATAAGCGGCATCTACACATGCATAATGATCTCGGGACTTGAGAACAGTCAGCAACGTCCCCCGTCCGGATATGTCCGCCTCTATCGTGTAGGCATATACACGAGGGGGTCATGATGCAGGTGATGTTCCGTCATGCCGGGATGCAGACCGCTATGTCGGATCCGCCCAGGACTCACCCCCCTTGTCTTCCAAAAGGAGCAGTTGCTGATGGTGTTGTTGTAGATGTCGTCTTCGACCCCGGCCAAGTGGTTCACAGGGTAGGGCGTCATGCAGAGACGGGTCCCTCAGCCCTATGACAGCCTCGTATTCCCGGTCCCAGCCTCGGGGGCCGCAGCCGGCTTGGCTGGCCCGGGTTTGCCCCATTACACCGACATATCTGGGTATCTGGGTATTTGCTCGTCTCTTGAAACGTTACTGCCTAACTATGTGGCTATTGTGGCGATCTGTGATATATGTTGCTTACTGTCTTGATGATTCTAGACCAGAACACTTTACCGCGGAGGATTCCAAGCTATGGATGAGATGCGGATGTCACGTTGGATAGTCTTTGATCGATTATGAGCAGAGTAAGTGGGATGCTGGACTTTTAGGGCAATTGAATCCTTGATCTGAGAGTGCAGAAAAGAGGACAGCATGTTTGGATCGTTTGGGTAGGCTAGGGACTTCACTCTGGCTCTGTTGAAGCACCAGAGGAGACATTAAAGTCACGGTTTGAAGTCTTCGTGGTGCAGTGAAAAGGCAAGCTCCTATACTCTATGAAACCGGTCATCATACTGCCATCAAGTAGCATAGTAATATATGACCTCATAATTGCTGCGCCTTGCTACGTTGACTCAAAACTACGACAACGTCCCATATCAATAACACCGAGTTTACCCATGTAAGGCTCACAACTAAGCCACAACTAACTGTTCATAATTTGGCTTGAATATCGTAGTTTGAAGGTACCTGAAAGTTCAAGATTCAGCATGTCCTAGAAAGAAGCTTGACAGGAAACTAAAAGGGACATAAGCTTACAGTACCTAGGAACTTGTCAAATACCTGGAGCCCGCGGACATCATACAACCGCCACCTCAGTGATTACTGACATAGCAGAAAGCGGTTATGTCAGTAGAAATCGTTGGAATAGAATCAATTGCATGTATGTCCTCATCTCGATCAGAAACCAACACAAAGGGCTCAACCAATGTTGTGATTTTGTGATGCAATCTCTATCGGCTAAGTAGGGCTTGGATGAACTAGTGCAGTGACATTCCAAATAGACTACCTAAATAGTGGCGTTCCAAGACACCAGCCGCCAGCATCTTTGCATACAAATCACCTCGACCAACAAATATACTGCGTATACTACACTGACTAGTTGCTGACCGTGAATCCTGATATTCTTTGTAAATAGTACCATGTAAAAAGGAATACGCTAAAACCAAGTAATGTTGTGCCAGCTCGTGTGTCGCTGACTAACTCGTTCTCCGGCTTTCGTCCGCGCTCTCCGCCATTCACGGCTTGCAGTTGCACGCGCCCACACGCCCAGGCCCATCGTCGTCGCTTAACCCCGAAGCCTGACATAGTGGCCACCATCTACTGCAGCATGTACCTCTTGGGAATTTTGTCATTCTGATCTTGCATCCATCGCCAAAAACACGACAACCACAAATCTTGATGCCTGGAAAAGGGCGGAGCTATGATGCAAATCACGAAGATTCCAGATTCGGCTGGACCGGGTTCTGTCTTGAGGTTCTTGGGGATATGATCCATCTGTTTAAAGGCAAAGGAAGTTGCAACTCATTCCCGAGTCCCGAGATGCTGCAGTTTGTTGTTCAGATCAAGCAATTCAGATTTCGGGTCATCCCACCGAGCCATCGAAAACACCCTTACCCTTGCCAAGACCCTGCCAAGCCATACGCCAAGCCGGGAAGAGGCTGTACAGAAGCTGTACAGAAGCCGTCACAGGCCGTGCTCCAAAAACACAATGTCCGAACCTCAGCAGCGCCAGCAGGAGCCTGCACAGGCCACACAGCAACCCCTGAAACGTACATTTCACGGTATGTAAACAATACACCCCTAACCGGAACCCCCCCACGTTCGTTCAGCATATTCTAACCATCAACAATACTCGAACAGGTTGTTTGACATGTCGAAAGAGAAAAGTCCGGTGTAAAGGAGGCGATCCATGCCAAAACTGCGCTCGCATGAACATCACCTGCCACAGTTCGTTTGACACCAACCTTCGCATCCGGGTATCAACACCGACAGGCGCAAAGGATGTAGAGGCCACATCCAGCCGGTCGTCAAGACCAACGCCTCCAAATCAACAAGAGTCCCAGTACCAGCACCAATACCAACACCAACAGCAGCAACCAGCCCAATATCAACAGCCCATGCCGGCATTCATGGCCTTTGACGGACACAGCCAGTCCTTCGTCCCCGAAGATCCCACACACTTCACCGGGTATCCCACCTCGACCGCCGTCGGTGGCCCGTCCACGTCCTATGCTCCGGTCCCCCCAGTGACCTATGCAAACTTCGGCACAGCATCGGCATCGGGAACAATTGCCAGCTCAAGTACCACCGGAATTCCAGATATGACCCAGCTCCAATATCAGCAGTATCCGGATGCCGCTGCCTGGGAATATGACTACCCTTATGACCCGAACGACCCCAACAACCTTGGCTATGACTATGATGCCGCGATGGATATGAGCATGCAAGCCCCCCTGCCCGACGACACCCAGCATGGTCATCAGGATGCTAGTGGGTGGTATGGATATCCGACGCAGGGAGGGTCGAATCAGCAGCAGAATTGGCGGTAATGAGGGGGTTCTTTTGGACTGGTCCTCTGGTTATATGGACTGGTCCTCTGGTTGATATAACCAGAGGACCAGTCTCGAACCTCATAGTCTAACGCGGGGAATGCCATTGTGCTTGCTGGTGCACTTGCATGAGCTTGGCCCTTTGGCCTGGCTCCCTGGCAAGGGGCATCAAGGCTGGTCTAGTCGATAGAGATTTGGATATGGGGGTACATAGGGAGTATGTTCAAGAGAGGCGTGCAGAAAATAAAAGGCAAGTAAGTGATGGCGATACGAGAATGATTAGATGAGAGATGAGATACATGAGACCGAAAAGGGAAAACCGGACGAAAACAATGTGGAGTACATGAAGGGAAGATTCAGGGACATATTGTACTTGTTAATGGATAATGATAACATCATACTCATTCATCGCAGCCTTGTGTGGCCAACAGTAAGGTCTTTTGAGCGGACACTTGACGTTCTCGGATGCTAGGTGATAATGAGTCGTGAAAGCGGAAAAAGGATCGAGTCGAGTCGGACGTCGTGGCGAGAGCCTAGGCCGTTTCGGCTTCACTGTACCGATGAGCACGGTGTCGTTGCGATGCGTGCCTTCGGGCGAGAAATAACTGGAAAGGCGGAATGGCTTCTTATCGTCGATGTCGGTAAAGTTAGTCGTCAGGTCGGTTCCGTTAAGAGGGATCAAGAGTTGTTCCACACTGTATCGGTGTGACAGATTGGATGAATTGAGGTTCATGTTGATGTTGGTGCTTGGTAGATGTGGTTGTAACGGTTGTTGACTCGCTCGCCGTTTGAGTCACTCTAGTATATCGCTATATCGGGGATATGCTTCATGATCGCTCTGGCCGTGCACTTTGGACCCCTGGCGTACCTGATACCGAACATCCGCACCCCACTTTCCCCTCCAAGACCTGCCCTGCGCCTGGGCTGGGCCCGCCGAAATAATTCTGCCCCGCCGATTTGGTGTTCCTCCCCGTTAAGGTTCGCGACACGACACCATCGTCACTTCTGTCTCCAGCCCTATATACTGCCAATCCCAGGACGAGCCTTGATAGCTTCGTAGCCCCCAAGGATCCGTAAACATGCTCGACGTCAACGATTTCAGTACGACACCCTCGCATATGTCTCTCCACAATCCTGCGCCAATTCGCATGCCCAGGCGCATTCCCGTCTCCAAAGCACATGTCGCCGCTCGCCGCCTTTGCCCAACATGCTAACCTGTTATGTGCTCTGAATAGTTGCTGAGCGCGGCGGCAACCCCGAGAAGATCCGGGAAAGCCAGCGCAAGCGCTTTGCTCCCGTAGAGGCCGTCGACGAGGTCATTGCTCTCTGGGAGGATCACCGCAAGAGTATGTGTTGCCTGTCCTGTGCCCTCGCTGTTCTCGCTACCCTGCAAACAAACAAAAAGGAACTCCATCTGATCTGATCTCACTCGTGTTAATAGCCGCCTACTCTGCCACCCAGCTCAATGCCAAGATCAATGAGGTCCAGAAGCAGATTGGTCCCAAGAAGAAGGCATATAACCCATATCCGTCCACGACGATTGTTCCACGACTGGCTCTAACACTACTGCGCTCGTAGGCCAAGGAGGATGTCACCGATCTCTTGAAGCAGAAGGCCGACCTCGAGAAGGAGAAGAAGGATCTCCTCGACTCCGCTGCTGAGAAGGAGAAGCTTCTCAAGGCATGTTCTCCGGATTTCGATCTATAAGCTTGGTTCAACAGCTAACACCTTGAAGGTCAAGGTCAAGACCATCGGCAACCTCGTCCACGACTCCGTCCCCGTCTCCAACAACGAGGTTAATATTCCCCGGCAATACGATCTCTCTTACTCGAACAATTGCCTGACTGGGATATAGGATAACAACACTGTCGAGCGCACCTGGGCTCCCGAGGGTGTCGCCTTCGAGAAGAAGGATGTCCTCTCCCGTTAGTTCGCCCCAACAAACACCCGAACATACAAAACAAGACTGACAAAGGCTGGATAGACCACGAGGTTCTCAGGAAACTGGATGGCTATGACCCCGAGCGTGGTGTCAAGGTTGTTGGCCATCGCGGTTACTTCCTGAAGAAGTGGGGTGTTTTCCTCAACCAGTAAGTCGCTTTTGATCCGGATCCCCTTCTGGCATACTTGTGCTAACTTGGTTGCAGGGCCATCATCAACTACGGCCTCGAGTTCCTCTCCGAAAGAGAGTACACCCCCCTCCAGACTCCCCAGCTCATGCTCAGGGAACAGATGGCCAAGACTGCCCAGCTTTCCCAGTTCGATGAGGAGCTCTACAAGGTTACCGGTGACCAGGCCGACAAGTACCTGATTGCTGTGAGTGGCTCGGTCCTTTTGTGACTGAAACAACATCGAAAGATGCTAACCTTAATGTTGCATAGACCTCCGAGCAGCCCATCAGCGCCTTCCACAGCGATGAATGGCTCCAGGCCAAGGACCTTCCCCTGAAGTACGCTGGTTATTCCACCTGCTTCCGCAAGGAGGCCGGTGCTCACGGCAAGGACGTCTGGGGTATCTTCCGTGTCCACGAGTTCACCAAGGTCGAGCAGTTCTGCGTCACCGAGCCCGAGAAGTAAGTCCAGTCCCCCCCCCGTAGCCTTCCCCATTTACGTTTGACAGACAGTATACTTACAAAAGCATCATAACAGGTCTTGGGAGATGTTCGAGCACATGATCTCCAACTCCGAGGCTTTCTACCAGTCGCTCGGCATCCCGTACCGCGTCGTCGCCATCGTCTCCGGCGCTCTCAACAACGCCGCCGCTAAGAAGCTCGATCTCGAGGCTTGGTTCCCCCACCAGGGTGAATTCAAGGAGCTCGTCTCTTGCAGCAACTGCACCGACTACCAATCCCGAGACCTCGAGATCCGCTTCGGCGTCAAGAAGCAGACCGACATCAAGAAGACCTACGTCCACTGCCTCAACTCCACCCTCACCGCCACCACCCGCACCATCTGCGCCATCCTCGAGAACTTCCAGACCCCCGAGGGTGTCAAGGTTCCCGAGCCTCTGCGCAAGTACCTCCCTGGTGCTCCCGAGTTCATCCCTTTTGCCCCTGAGCCCGTCAAGGAGGTTAAGGAGGGCAAGGGCGGCAAGAAGGGCGAGGCTGCTGCCAAGAAGGAGGAGGCTCTTCCTATCCGCCAATAGGATGATGTTGTTGTAGTTAGGTTAGGTTAGGTTAGGTTGTCCATGTGTGTTGATTGAATGATTTGATACCAGCTCAGTTAGGTTGTCGGTGCTATATTATGAAGGTGTGAAGATGTTGAGAGTGATGTTGGCGATAGGGGGTAGGTAGTACATATATGGCAGTGCATTTTGTGGGGAGAGTGGAGTGAAGTATGCTAAAAGTTATGTTGTCCGAGACCTCTTGTTAGGAACATGTGTAACAAATCTAGAGCATTGTTCGATGGGCGAGTTCAGGAATTTGTGAAGCACTTGACAGTTTCTTCCATATCGCGATATATGTATGCCCGTTCTCGAAGATGATCAACGAGGGCAAATACATATGTCAGGCTAAGTACAGAGAACATGCGACTGTACTATGAACAAGCATAGCTCGCAGCCATGGTATCAACTATGCCCTTTGAAAGCCCCACTCCGACATGAGCGCCAGTGGCGCGTCGTTCGTTGGCTCCTTGATCCCATATAGACAAGGTCAACTTTCCCCAATCCCATCAAAACCTCATTAAGGAGAAATGATACCCGCCGCCTCTCCCGATTCAAACCCCATCCAATCATTTCCCAAATCACATCGGTGCAGCCTTGCCGCCAGATTGATGTGAACACATGAACAAGGTATAGTGTCGAAATCCCCTCTCTATATCCACAAGCCGAGCTGAGTCTTGTTTAAATCAAACACCGAGTGTAAATCAACGAAAAAGGGAAAAGCAAACAATGATAAAGCAAAAGAGATAAAGCACTTGACTTCTCTCCTGCGCGCCAGTGCTTCCCGTGAAAAACAGAAACAAGGTCGTGAAAATTGCGTGCTGAACGGTGATGGAGTGGGCGGCCACGCTCCACTTGTGGTAGGACCATATGTCATTCGGATCCCTCAAGCCCTCATTGGGTGAGAAGACTTGCTGTCCCTTTCGAGATGTGCCAAATCTCATCCCCTTTCTCGTGGGTGAAGGATGGAAGCCAAGGACAGGTGTTTAACGCCTCAGAGACGTCTGTCCGTACCATGCTGTATGGGGTTGCCACACCACCATGTGCCGTCGCGAGCCATAAGGAGCAAGATGACCAGCAAATAATGACCGTAGGTAACGGTGRGGAGGTCTGTGGTTGTTGTGTCGTCTTCATGTATGCGTGGAAACCCCGGTTTGTGCCTGTCATGGAGCTTGCCATCGCTCATAAGATCCGACGTTTGAGCGCGCCACTGCTCATGAGAGATGTGGTCATCCCTCTAGTGACCGCAAAGACAAAGCCCGGTGGACTTGTCTTACATAACCACACACTTTCCGTTCTCGTTGGTCGCCGTGGGGTTATTTGATTTCTCGACCTCACCGATGAGAAGCTCAAATGCTCTGGCGACGTTCTCGTTATAGCGAGCACTAGCCTCAGTCCAGGCGCATTTATATTTCTCGGCGAGGGCCTTGCCGTCCTCAGGAGTGACCTGGCGTTGTTCTGGACGCAGATCACTCTTGTTACCGACAATGCAAATGGGTACGTTATCAGTTCCCTGTTTAGGTCAGTAAAAATTCACAGAAACTTTTCAAGACGATGTCTGGATGGACAGGCGCTGCTTACCAGATGGTTGAGAATCTTGTCACGGATTACCTGGACCATCTCAAAAGATGCTAGGGAAGAGACGGAATAGACCAGCATGTAGCCGTGGATGCCGATGAAATGTTTGCTATTCAAAATCGAATATTCATCCTGTTCAAGTGCCCATGTCAGTAAAATGCGTCGCCCTGATGGAATCCTCACCATTTGGGTAAGGTGAGAAAGGAGTGAGAAAAAACCGTACCTGGCCCGCTGTGTCGACAATCTCGGTCGAGTAATCCTGATTCTTCCACCTGATTTCTTTAGAGAAGGTATTCTCGATGGTGGGATAGTAGGATTCGACAAAGTGCCCATCCACAAAGCGAACAGCGAGTGAAGATTTGCCTGTGACCTCGGTTAGCGTCTGTTGCTCATCTCTCACTTGCGTCTCACTTTGCAGTCAAGCCGCAAGAGGCCCATATTCTTTGAGAGTCTCACGCCGCAGACGTGTATGCTTTGTGCGAGAGTGAGGGCAGCGTGGCAGCCACGCGAGTTGTGTATTGAGAAAAATTCCTGTGATGAGGGGAAGGGTGGAAAAAGGTGAACTTACCAACGGAGCGACTACCTACGATGGCGATCTTCCGCTGCTTTGTGGCGGGGGACGGCATTGCGAATGAACGTCAACTGACGTGAGATGGGAGGAGCTGGGGATGTCGAACTGTGAATATATATACGTATACGACCGGTTCAAGAGTCGTTACGCGTGTATTGTAGCTTGGAGAGAATCTGTGGGTGAGATGGGGTAATGTGAAAAAGGTGAGTGAGGGTTTGGAAGTGGTGAAGGTTGAAGGTTGAATGTGGGATGTGGTCCAAGTTCAGAAGAAAAACAATTTGTTGTTTTGAATGGCCTGGCAGGCGGGCGACAGCGGAGTGTAGCCACCTACAAGTTTGGGTCCAGAGTCTAGGCAGTTTGCGGTAGTAGTGCAGTCGGTTTTGGCGAGGCAGGTACGTACTGTTCTGCTTGAAACTGGTATGTCGGACCGCAGTTCTGGGACTTGGGAGGAAAGAACGGTCCGGCAAACCCGTTACGTAAAAAGAATGCCCCTGTTTCAAGGCCGGAACAGTTCACAAGTCTATTATAAGATGAGAATGGAATCTGAACTTGAATCGATAGAAAGAAACGCAAGATCTATTTGATAGCACAACTGATACCCTTCAGCATCATTATAAAAGTCATGACCGAATCCAGATAGATCTCTTTCGTCGATTTCCCAAGGGTTCACTTCCGACTGGAAATACGTTGTCAGGGTCCATTGTACAAGTCATTGGTGCATGGTCCCACTCGTTGACGACCACGCGAGTGTGTCAAGAGTCGTTCCTTCCCGTCTGTCTCGACTCGTCTCGTCGTTTCCGGCAGGAAGAAGCGACGACACGGACACAGAGTCGTCACAAACACTTCCACTTCTGACACTGGACTAGACTGACCACTGACAGGTGCAATGCCGCTGCCGCTGTCGGCCTGTCTCGCCTGTCTCGCCTGTCTCAGACTCTCACAGCGGCGGCAGCGACAGCGACCGTGGTTGCCCTGACGAAACAGCCAGCCAGACTCGCCAGAGACAGGGAGCCGAGCCTGTATTGTACGGATTGGTGGGGTACGTGGGGATTGTCGTGAGGTAATATAGTGGAGCCTCTCTCACCCCACTGTTTCCGTTCCCTAGCACCTGCCGCACCTTGCGGCTCAGTCGCTAAAGTTCGCCTTCAGCGCCCCACATTTTTACACTGCTAAGCCTCTAAAACACCAAGCCTGGACCCTGGAATTCGGTCGTGAACCACTGCGGCATGACCAGTTGCTTCCATAGAGAACTAAAATGGAGCTTGACAAGCCGAATTACCAGGGCAATATGATCGACTGCGGATAGACGACATTAGAAGCAGGTAGACTACAAGTTACTAACCCACTGAATACTACCTTATCTTTGGACCCTGCTGTCTCTGATGACTCCGAAGTCATCTGCGCCCATCCGAGCTGCTTCTGAGCGGAAGTTGTGTCACGACGGACTACAGGCGGACCGAATTTTGCATTGTGCTATCGGAGACTATCCGGTTCCTTGCGTCTATAGGGGGGTCCAGTCCGGACAACGCCTATAAAGATATTGTTACAAGATAATGTTTACAAAAACTCCACATCACCTATGGAAGAGTGCCAAAGGCCCAAAGGTGTTCAGATTAACTGGGGGCAGCGTCTTTTGAAGACCGTATGTATCCCAAACCACGTGAAGCCATTCCTTGCGCTGAGGTTGGTGATGAACAGAGTTGTCGACCATCCTAAAGAATCCTGACTTTTGCTCCATAGCACGCACCATCTCAACCAACTTCGTTAGCCAGGGCAGTATGTCAACCTTCTTCCCGCACGTAAATCATAAGTCTATTTCCCGTAAGTGCCCAGACCCTCTCCCTACCAGAACAAACCCCATGTATATCGTATCAACCCGCAACCCATAACCCCCGAACCGTGAACCAATCCGTTGAATTCCCAGGAAAAGCAATAAAAGCAACGCGATGTCTCACCGAAAAGTCAGAATGTTGATCCAGCCCTGTGATCATCTATCGATAGTGTTTTTCAAGCGCACTCCGACTTGAGGACGCTAACCAGTCGCTGGAGACGGGCCATAGCAGAAGACTCGTCACCCTCTTTCGTTTCCCCAGAGCCACCCTGGGCTTCCTCGACTCTCTGGTGGTAGACGATGAACTCGTTGAGGGAGTCCACCAGTGGCTGGATGCTCTTTTTAGGATGAACTGAGATGAACCTGTCCCTGATGGGTTCGCGGAGGCAAAGGTATCCCAGCAAGATGGCAAGATAGCCGAGAGCAACATTGAGCTGAGCTTTCTCCTTGGAATCGGCCTGTAATATTTCTTGTATTAGTATTTATCTTTCATACCTTGCACGCGACAGATAACTTACATCAGAGGTCTTGGAGTGGTTATCAGCAAAGAGCTGGATCAGTCTCTCTAGCTGCGGTCCCGGGGTACCCCCTCTTGTATCAAGAGACTTCCCAGCTGGTGGGTAATAGACGCAAAAGTTAATCATAACACCGAGCATCATGATCAGAGACTCATAAACTTTAGACAGGAAAGCGTCGGCCTTCATGGAATTCAAGACAACGTCAAAGGCAACGCATGCCGATTGCGCTAGGTTCTGGAGAAGCCCCTTGTTGACAAGCGTTCCCGAGGCATCATGGTTGTGATTAGTCATGTTAAGCGTAATCCTGAGGGTGAGGCTCTCGAGGTCATTGAACTTGTCCGCAGGCCGGGCCAAGGTTGTCTCCAGCACATCAGCCACAATCGGCACGTACTGAGTCGTCCATTTAGGGCTGAGGTGAGACTGCATGGCGTAGATGGAATGGCCTTCCAGAACATACAGGGCAAGGAAGAAGTCGATGGACGGTTGCTCTTTCGGGAACTCCCAGCAGGCCTGGTCGGATGCGCCAGCGGCCAAGATCGAAAAGAGCTGGTCGGTTACTTCCGAGGAAAASACTTCGAAYTCGTCTGACATCTGGGTTGACTGCCGCATAATCAAATCTAAACACTTCAGTGCGAGCGTTCTGGGAGATACAAGCTCGGGCAGGGCGGTTTCCCATATCGGAAGCTTCAGGAGAGAGGCCTTGATCGTCCCTAGTGTTGTTTGGCTGTTTCTCGACACATTTTGCTTCCTCTCTTTCGCCAACTGGACAATGTCTCTTGGCTCCCCAAGTAGTCGCTCAATCAGAGCAGCGAAGCCCTGGGCCTTTAGCTGCTGGAGTAGCAGGGTTGAAGCCGACGTGGCCAGCATATTCGCGACCACTGCAGCGATCGCAAAGCCAGAAATGAGGTCTGTTTCCTTATCTAGCGACTTGAACACATCGTCGGCGCCGCCATGATTGCGAAGCTGTGACCGAAACGACTTTTCATTCGTTTTCTGGGTAAGCTCGAACAAAGCGCCTCTTCGTAATGACGAAGGCTTTGCAGATGGCGAGCCCACTCTATCCAGAATATCCTCGATCTCGTCCGCAAAACGGCTGTTGGCGCCGGCCTGTCGCAGCTCGTGAATACTCCTAACGGCTCCCGTGTTGACTGTCTCGTCTTCCTCGTCTTCGAACGAGAAGACGTCAAGTGCAGCACTTTTAGTCAGACGACCAATGTTGAATAATGCACCTCCAGACAAGCTATCATCCATCCCCATCCCGCCCAATCCACCGCCATCGAATAGCGGGTCCTTTTCGGCCAACATTGACCTTTGTTGCATGTACGTGAACTTGGGCCCTGATTTCTTGGTTGCAAGTATTGGGCGAGCAAGTCGCTTTGATGGGGTCATGGTTGACGGATTCGGGGAGCTTGGATCCTGGAACTTGGGGGATTGTCTGCCTCGAGGGCTCTCTGGCAGCGAAGAATTGTCGTCTTCATCGGAGGAACTGTCTTCTTCTTTTTGGGCTACCAAAGCATCGATCAAGCGCTTCCGCCGTGGCGGCACAGCAGTAACAGAGGCTTCTGTTTTTGGTGGGGGAGAAGGATTCCTTTGCGCGGGCAATGGTAACGGTTTTGGTTTGGTTGACGAAAGGCGTAGCGGAATTTGATGCTTCGTTGCCGTATGCGTGAGAAACGACCGGGAAGAGGAAGCATCCGTCATCTTGACATCTTTTACGGGTGTATTGACGGCCTTTTGCTGCAACCTCGCCGTCGGTACTGATTTTGCTACCTGTTCCTTCGAAGCATTGACGGGCGTTTCTGTGCCGGACGGCGATGAGTCGGGAGTCGAGTATGGTCCTGCCAGTACGTCCGTCTGTTCCGAGTATGTCCGAGTGATCTTTCTCTTCTTTGCCCTAGCATCGTCCTCGCCGGTTTCTATGCTACCCGGCAGTGGCTGGCTATGCGACTCGTCGTGCAGCCTTGGCTGGCTGGTTCGGCCATATTTCTGTCTGGTTGATAGCCTGCCTCTGTTGCTAGAACTGGTAGTACGAGATACGGTAGGTCGAGGTTCCGGCGAGCTTGGCGGTGATGGAGATGTGACGGTAGCAGTCACAGGGGCTTTCGTTATAATGTCTTCTTCGCTCTGGTTCGTCTTGACCGAAATCGAGGATGCACTTCTGTTCACGGAGATTGAGGAAGTTGAAGCTCCCACTCGCCTTCTCGTAGCTTTGCCGTATGTGGTCACGCGCTTCTTGGGCGGAAAGTCGTAATCACTGAGGCTGGCCATTGTGCTGACTGTGGCCGAGCAAGGGAACGGAGCTCTGATTGATGGGTAGCTTGGACGGCGATGGATATGTGAATCGGTTATACGGGCGCCGGAATCATATCAGAGCAACATGCGGGGGAACTGTGGTAATTCGGCGGCTGAAGGTCGAGAAGTCGGTCAATGGCAGTTCCGGCTAAGTAAACGTGTTGTTGGCGGCGTGGTCACCGAAGTGCGGGTGGAAGTCCGATGCGCGCAGCTCGTCTATTCTAAGGCGCGTGATCAATGCCGGTTCATGCGGCGGTTCTGGCGGCGATAGGGAGCTGGAGGCATGAGCTTATAAGGTTCGGAACGAGGTTGTTGTTGTTGTTGTTGTTGTTGTTGTTGTTGTTGGTTGAAGCGAGGCGATGTTTGCTTCGGTGTAGTTGCGACGATTGAGGTTGACCGTAAGGTTGCGCTTCCGTCCCGCATAGGTTCAATCCAATGTTTTGGAAATGGAAGACCTGAAGAAGTTGAAGTGGAAACGGGTGTCATTGTTGCGGAAACCCCACAATCTTCTCCTTCCACCACGGTGCCTGCCCTCGGCTGTGGCCCTGTGTTCACAGTGGTTCACTGCGGTGCCCGTGCAGGGCGGCGGACTGGCTCCTGGGCGGCAGGGGCAAAGGCAAGACAAGGTTAGCACGGTTGACCCTGCATGTGGTGGTCTGTGCTTGCCGTTCCCCCTCGAGACGCCCGCTCCTTTTTTTTAGAGTTTCCAAAAAAGAGCCTTTGATGTTATCGTCCCGTCTCATTGTTTACGTACAACGACCTTTATCTCCAGATCTGACTGGTAAAAACTGTAAAGCGCGGATATCGGCACCGCATTGTTTGAGATGAAAATCGTGGGGTTGCCAAGTCGATCAGCTACATTGCAGTAGGTGAACTTTTCATCCCATCAGAGCTCACCTTGATGGCTCTCGCTGGAACGGCCTTCGGTGTCCGCCGCCCGTTGGAGCTCTCGCGGGCTCACGGCGGGCACGGCGGGGTTCCAGATCGCGGGACCCAGTCCAAGAGCGGTTTCCCCGGTTTCCACTTGGACGACTCGGACAACCCTGAGAGGCGAGCAAGGATCGGTCCAGAAGCCTTTCGCAAATGCAGTATTTTTTTTTCTGATCTGAGAATCGCTCAAAGTTTCCAAGTTCCCCTTTGTCCCGCATCCCGCCACGATCCTCTTCCGGTAAACGGAGAAGCCCAGTCAAATAGTAAGTAGACGCTACTAACTAGGCAAGGCGCCAATTCCTGTCCCCGATTGACACTCTGCCCGAGTTCCACCGTTTATCAGCTCTGCAAGTGGGAGGGGTTTGGTGGGACCGTTGTTGATACAACACTTCATCCTGCCTGTTTGGGCGCGGATTTAGTAGAAACTACTGATCTCCCGCCTCGGGTCTGGGGGTGGCAGGTTGCGCCTCCTCGTCCTACCACTTGGTCGCGCCTCAACCCCAATCACGAACCCTTCTACTCAATCTGTTTGTCATCTGTCTGCCCCTGGCTACAGATAGGCTGTTTACCTTTGGCCCAGGGCCCCTCTTTAAGAAGCATCTGATCACCCCTTCACGGACACTTGCGCGGGTCTATCTTTCTTTACATTGACCACACATCACTTACACGAAACGATTCGCAGGGTATCCGTTATCACGACTTCGGCACTTAGTCCATCCTCTTATAACTACTCCTCCAACAACCAAGTCAACATGTCTACCACCTCCGAGATCGCGCCCACCAAGTGCGTGGGCCCCGACTACCGCGCCGAGGAGCAGAAGCCCACCGCCACCGTCTCGACCGCCGTCAACTTCGACAACGTCACCGTTCTCTCTCAGACTCCCCAGCTCATCGCTCTGCTCAGGTGCGTTTGCCTGTCTTGAGCTGCCTTCCCGGCTACACCCTCCGCCAGACACTGACCTCGGTGGGTGGTTACACTTACAGCATTATCCGTGACAAGCGGACCGACCGCGGCGACTTCATCTTCTACTCTAACAGAATCATCCGTCTCCTCGTCGAGGAGGGCCTCAACCACCTCCCCACCGTCGAGCACCCCGTTACCACCCCCGTCGGCCGCATATACGATGGTTTGGCGTTCCAGGGCAAGATCTGCGGTGTCTCCATCATGCGCGCCGGCGAGGCTATGGAGCAGGGCCTGAGGGACTGCTGCCGCTCCGTTAGAATCGGCAAGATCCTTATCCAGAGAGACGAGGAGACTGCCCAGCCCAAGCTCTTCTACGACAAGCTTCCCGAGGACATTGCCGACCGCTGGGTCCTTCTCCTCGATCCCATGTTCGCCACTGGTAAGTCTAGAATTGGATTTGGGGAGAACCGGGCGCGTAGGTGTGATCGAGTTTCCACGGCTAACATGTGCTGTCTGTGTAGGCGGATCTGCCATTATGGCCGTCGA
Organism: Neurospora terricola FGSC 1889; assembly: GCA_009805285.1. Classification (NCBI taxonomy): domain Eukaryota; kingdom Fungi; phylum Ascomycota; class Sordariomycetes; order Sordariales; family Sordariaceae; genus Neurospora; species Neurospora terricola. The sequence continues at coordinate 6,524 of RANZ01000135.1, read as the reverse complement.
GGTGTTGAAGTCTAGAGGAGTTCCCGAGGAGCGTATCATCTTCCTCAACATTTTGGCTAGCCCCGAGGGCATCAGCAACTTTGCTTCCAAGTTCCCCAAGCTCCGGACAGTAACTGCCTTTATCGACCAAGGTCTCGATGACAAGAAGTACATTTCCGTTCCGTCCGCCTCCGGTTGTTCGTTGAGAAGATGATGAAATTTGAGGACTGACTCTAATTGCTATAGTTACATTGTCCCCGGTCTCGGTGACTTCGGCGATCGCTATTACTCCATGTAAAGTGTGAAGGGGCCGTAGATCGTTGGTTGTGATGACTTCCTGGTAGTGAAGATCGACTTTGGGAAATGGCGTTATCTGAGAGGACTTTTGGATGCCAAGCGTAGTAATGGAATACCCACTCTGGAAAAGTAACAAAATGAGTCCGTGCTGCTGTTCATCGAAATGGGAACTGGCATCGAGATCCGGCTCGGCTTCGCCCAAGTATCGTAATGATGATGATAATGACCCTTTATAAACCTTTCGCTCAGTCAACCATGACCCCGTGAGATATTGGAGAAAAATAAGAGAAAAAAGCCAGCCGGCTATGTGGACGGGACGTCGGGTCGTTGATGTCTTTTAGTCGTAGTCATCGTCATCAACCTCAACGCCGGATCCGCCATAGCCTCTATCGTCATCCTCATCATCTTCGTCGATATCGGCAGCTCTTCGGCTTGACGCCGCTGGCCGCCCACCCGTTGACCGGCTTTGGGAATAGGATGCCGCCTTTGCGCTTGCCTCCGCTTCTTGGGCAACAGCGTCTGTTCGTTCAAAGTCAGTAACAGGCCCCAACGTGACAAGGGCAAGACTATATGCTTACCTGCAGCGTCTACCCAAGCGCTATAGACATCTACCGCAGCATCGAGGTCTACATTGTAGTTGTAAAGTCAGCACTTCCCTCCTTCTCATATTCCCATGTTGTATCCGAGGGTCGGCCGAGCCAGTCTTACAGTTGACAGGGCACTGGAACTTTTGGCCGCAGATCTTGCAGTCGAGGTAGCCGACGCCGGCCTTCTTGTCGAGCTTGACGATGACGGATCGTTCGTGGTTGCAGAACAGGCATGTGAAGACGGTGGGAAGGGGATCGTTCTGGTTAGAGGGGAGTTGAACAGGTTAGCGTCGGGTCAAGGGCTCAGTGATTTGGGGGCGTAGAGGTATCATAGAGGTATGTCCGAAGAAAAGGGTACAATGTAGATGGAGGTACAGTAGTAGTAGGTGCTGTGTATGGTATGGGAAGATTGTTCTTGGGCTGCAGTATGTCTAAAAAGCTTATCGGGCAATGACGTCTTTGGTGGTATCCAGAGGCGCGCGCGCAACGGACAAAGGTACGCGATCATCTCTTGGACTTGGGGAAAAGAAAAGGTAGGTATGCACATACCCTCCTGGGACCCTGCGGCTTTCTTGACGACTTTTTGCGCTTGCCCATTGTGAAGTTGTGGTGGTGGTTGTTGTTTGGGTGTTGGTGGTGGTGGGTTGGTTTCAAGAGTTTGTTGAAATGGCACCGGGCGTGTTAAAGTTCGGTTGCGGTCACTGCTGCAGGTGCGCGGCCGGCAGTGCTGGGGATGTCGATGATTCGCGTCGCAAAACCCTGGGTGCTTCTGGTGCGCGCCCTGGAGTTCGGATCGCAAAAAAAGATGGTGAATGAAAAGGGGAAGAGAGCACGTTGGTCGTTGATAGAATGGAAGACGTGTGCAACTTTACTCAGCACGTGCGTGATGGGTGACTCCTTGCAGGCAAAAGTTGGTTGTTGTTTGGGTGTTGATACTTTGCGACTAGTTTTTGCACCTTCATGAAGCGTCACTGACAGCAATCGCCAAAGTCTAGTTCCCGTCCCCCTACAGTAATCGGCGATGCCTGCCCCACCACAACTCTCACCGTTCTCACCAAGGTGAGTTCTTCAAGACACCGCGTGTTATTGCCCTACAAGTAGGCCTTGGGTAGTTTCACATATAGGCTGAGGATGTTATTCACTTAGTCCTCAGTACTGGCTCGTGCACGCAATGACAGGACAGGGCTGAAAGCCTTTCAGGTTTCACGCTTGCAACTCGAGGGTCCACCAATTCGATCCCCACCTGCCCCACAAAAGACCTCACCCCGGCTTTGGGAGGATCGACTAGGTAGGCTATCGAGCGGGGACTGGTGATTGGACAATTTTGGCATCTGACATTCATTCCTGAACACCTTCCATCCAGAGAGAGAGTTCGGGCGTGTTGAGATAATCAGGGTGTCCTGTACGATAAGACGACCACCCCGCTATCGTCGTCGTCGCTGATGTCCTCGCTGGAGCTGGTCCGAGATAGGTCGTCAGCAGCGTTATCGAATTCGTTACTTGATTTCTCGAGCAACTTGCAAGCAGCTTCCAATGATGATGGAAGCTCTCGGTACCGGCACCACCCGTTTCGGTGTTGGGAGTTCCTCACCGGACGGTAACCGTATCACTTGCATCACGGTGTCAACAACCACCTACCCTCCCGTGCTGTTGTGATGAAGGCGTGAAGGTCCTCGTCGCTATGCGGGATCGTCTCACCTCCAAAGTGTCCTTCCAGTTCCTACCTTTGCTTACACAATCACTAACAAGGGACCACCGACCGCTTCCACTTGGACTGGCGGGGACAATGAGACAGGGCGCGCTCGTCTCCGAGATCCGCAGCCACGGCACTCGATCCGATTGCGGTACCCCGCCGCCGGCGTCCGTTGTGGGGAGCATGGTTGACCCAAAAGGTGCAGCATGCTACTACAGCCTACAGGGATCGAGGAGCGCTACGGGCATGCCACACACACCCTGTTATCGATCAGCTGGCTATCGTGCTGGGTACCGTTGGTCAGTAACACGCTCCGCGCCCGGTGATTGCCCGAGACGCAATTCGTACCGACTCTTGTTACGTGTTGCAAACCATCGAGTGGTCGATAGCCAAAGGATCCCTCTTATCACGAGGGGGCCTTCGGTGGCTTCGGGGAAGTTAGCTACGGTATGCCCCTGGTGACGGGGACCGAGAGCAGCACGGCGAGTGTATGTACGAGCTGGAAGAGGAGGTGTTGGATGGCCAAGTGGAAGCATCCAATGTCCTCTTCCGGCGACGTCTACAACTATGTTATAACTGGCCCTCGTGTCGCCCGATTGTCTCTCTCAAGGTTGCTCCAGATTCACATCGTCTTCAGTGTGTTCCTCTGTTGACTTTGTTATTGACGTTACCTCTATCCCGTCCCTTTGTCTCTATTAGACCACTAAAATCTACCTCTTATTGTCATCTCTACCTAGACTTCCACTCGGTCGTTCCTCCCCATCTTACCTAAACAAACAGACCTAGTCACAATGGCTACAGGGTTGGAAGGTGTGCAGGATGCCCTGCTGGCCATCGCCCAAGGCCAAACGAAGCTCATCTCGGCGGTTGAATCCATATCCCAACGTGTGAGCAGCTTGGAGAAGACTCGCGAAACGGAAACCTCCTCGAAACCCAACGGCGAAGCTCCAAGCCCAGTCTCCACCCCGCTCGTTTCTGGCTATGTCCAGACACCACCGCTGTTGCAGGCTGATGCCGGCACCATGCCACCATCATCTCCGCCCGCCGACGTCACAAAGTCCAACTTCTCGAACCGCGTCGTGCTCACGACCTATCCCAAGCAAATCGGTATCAACCCTCTACCAATGGAATGGGGCGCGGCCGATCCCGTGAAGCGTGGCCCTGTAGCTGTCATCCGATCTGGCTCGACCATCCGCAGACGTAACGCCATCGGTGCCCACGGTGGTTCATACTCGGTTTACTATGCACTGGCTCTGGCGAGTAAGGAGCTGGATCCAGACCACAAGCCTGACTTCACCAACACCGAGCCCGCCGTCAACATTGGCCCCTTTCCTCAATGGGGAGACCCGAAGAAGATTGTAGCCATGGACCCTTGGGGCCATCAGGTCCCTTGGATCTTCAAGGATCTTATGGATAAGGAGGGCGGTACGTACTTACACCTGTGATTGTTCACGACCCYTATTTGAATGTGACCGAAACTGACACTGGCTACGGACAGTTGATCTCCGGCCGACGATTGCCATCACGAAAGCCCATATGAAGCTACCCGAGCTTGAAGAGAGTGTTAAGAGCGGCAGATTGGTTCCGGATGGCAAGATCTGCTTGAACAGCACGGGCGAGCTTGCGGTAACCAAGTTCGCCGTCGAGCCTGTCTGGTACCTCCCCGGAGTCGCCGAACGGTTCGGTATTGATGAGGGCACACTGCGGAGATCCCTTTTCGAGCATACTGGCGGCATGTATCCGGAGGTAAATTATCGCCGCTGAACCATGACACTTTCGCAGACATACGATGCTGACACAATATCCAGTTGATTACGCGCTCTGATATCAAGGTCTTCCTGCCCCCTATTGGTAAGAATCATCAGCTGTGTATCCCGTCATGGTGTGGTGTTTCAGACTCCTAACCGTCTCTTTCTAGGTGGTTTGACCGTGTACTGCTTCGGCGATCCTGCGAAAATGTCAGACCCTTCGAAGAAACTTGCGTTGAGGATACACGACGAGGTAGGCTCTCAAAGTCATATGATGTCATGTCTCTTGAATCACTCTTTGACTGCTGACACAGCCACCCTCTCTGTAGTGTAACGGCAGTGATGTTTTCTGTTCCGATATTTGCACTTGCAGACCTTACCTCATCTTCGGTATTGAGGAGGCCGTAAAGGAGGCTCAGAACGGCGGTAGCGGCGTGGTAATCTATTTCCGCAAGGAAGGTCGTGCCTTGGGCGAAGTCACAAAGGTATGTGTTCCGAAATTCCACTCTTGAAGACTGATTGCTGACCTATCCTCACAGTACCGTATGTTGAATCCCAGACAATGCTTACTCCCTCCTATGCGGAGGATTTCGTGGGTGAGAGACTAACCGAGAACCTTCTACAGTTGTGTACAACGCGAGAAAGCGCGGGGCTGATCTTGCATCGGACTATTTCAAGCGCACTGAAAACATTGCCGGTGTAAAGGATATGCGATTCCAAGCCCTGATGCCCGATATTCTTCATTGGCTGGGTATTACCAAGATTGACCGAATGCTTAGCATGAGCAAGTGAGTAACACCGCGCCCCCCGCTCTCCTTGCCTTGTGGCAGGTATCACCGATCCTCAATCTAACACATGGTTGTTTTCTAGCATGAAACACGACGCCATCGTGGGCCAAGGGTAAGTTAACATTTCCTGTTCTACTTTGTGGTGTACCGTTATGCTCGGGTCTTGCTGCATAACCTGCACCTGTGTTGAGCCGACGATCTTTTACTTGATGGATGCTAACCTTCCGTATAGCATTCCTATCCTTGAGCGTGTTGAGCTCCCCGAAAGCTGGATTCCAGCCGATTCGCGAGTAGAGATCGATGCCAAGATCAATGCCGGTATGTTTTTGTCCTACCTACTCTCCCCGCGTTTCCTGGGAATGAAGGCAGGGTGACTGACGAGGATTCGTTATGTAGGATACTTCACAACAGGCCACAGAATGACGGAAGAAGAGCTCAAAGCCGTGCAGGGTCGGATATGGGAAGAGTAAGTTATCCCTCTTTCGAGAGTCATTCATCAACGAATCCAAGAAACCCGAGGCTGACGTAACCGCAGCATCGACCACTAGAACTAGCAACCTTACGGAGGGAACGAAGCACAGAGGAGTTTGGCTGTGGGATGTTGAGATATTATTCGTGCGGCAGTTGCATTCTGGGGAAACCTATCGCCCCCATCATTGCCTCTTTGTATAACCATACCTAACCCATCCCGCTTTCTCGGTGAGGATGGCTATCCAATTCGATCCTGCATATACCACACCACACAACCGCCGCCACAACTTGTCATATTCAAACGCGGAGCGGGTAGGTGGGATACGGAGTGAAGACAGAGTAAAAGAGATCACGCAAGCAGAAGCAAGTCTTTCGGCAGGTATGTGGTGACAAGGAGTATATAGTAATTATAGATGTATATCTAATGACTAGTACCTTTTACTCGCGCATTCAGTGGCGAGTCTTCAGCTACTGGGCTGCATAATTCGGTGATGCTGAATGGTTGATTTTTACATGGCTCGAGCGCGACCTTCATTCCTGGAGTATAAAAAGGAAGAAGCAGCAATGCTATGGAGTGGATAGGGTGACAGAAAAAGAACAGTACTGTAGCGCTCTGGTTTTATAGTAACATGACACTCGTCGTACAATCACCAGCTATCGGCTCGTTTTCGATAATCATAAGAAGGAGCTGGGTTGTTACGTTGATGTGCCGTACAGACTAACATAGAATGGAAGATGGCCGGGGATGGAGGACAGGATATGATAGGATAACATATGAAGCCATTCAGGGAGTGGGGAGAACTGGTATAACCCTACCCCTTTACGAGACAGAGGCGGTTTACTGATCTTTCGCTACAAGTAAACTTGGTTCCCAATTGTCGCTTTTCAGAATCATGATTCGGTTACAAACATGCCACTTCATGAATTGAAAGAGGGGAATATGAAGGAATTCCGGGATCTC
>RANZ01000134.1:0-69447 GCA_009805285.1 Neurospora terricola FGSC 1889 | reverse complement strand
GCGAAAAAGAAAACGACAAGACTTCCATGCATTGATGCCAAGTCCGTGTGCGATCATATGTCATCCGATGTTCGATTGTGGGTTGTCGGGAACTTCCATGATTCCATCATCCCAAGTTTAAGGAAGGGAGTACTGACGACGATGATGCTGTTGACCGAGAATTCGCGAACTCAACAAAAAAATGGAAGGAAAAGGAGATATTTTCTCCTCTCGTTTGAATACGAATGCTGATCATTGGCAAAGATGCCATGGCAGACGCAGTCATCTTCACCTTCAGCTGCCGTCTTCTGAGCCTCAAACGCCAATATCAACACAACAATTTGCTACGCTGAAGTAAGCCACTTCAGGTTGTATCCGGGAAAGATTTTCCCTTTCATCCCCGAGCCCGCCGCAGCGACATCGGGCGAACATATTACCTCTATTTACCGTCGCTCAACTTTCTCCTTGAGGCAGGTGGAACAAAGGAGCAAGCGCCTTGCCGCAGTCAAACATGAAAAAAAGGCGTCGTCGCCCGATGTCGGTTCTAGAATCTAGATGGATCGATGATGATTGATGAGCCAGGCAGGCGGCACAGTCACTGGACCTCTTTTTTTCAGTGTTTTCCCGTCTGACGACGTCCGGGAATTATTTCCCTATTTCCATTTTGATGAGCTCTGACAACTTGAACATAAGCAGGCATACATCCAACAAACGTCGAACATGGTTCGGAGTTCGGACGGCGTGGCATTGTTGTAGCGTGTTGGGCCATGCGCCGCGCGCCAATCGTCCGTCCCTAGTTCCAGATTCCAGACTGGATCTCATCAGGTCTATCTAGAAATTGCGTTTGCAGTTGGCAGTCAGTCAGCCTGCCAGTCTGCCCACGGCATGTTTGAGTTTCCAAGTTCCAAGTTCCAAGTTTCGACTTCTTCCATTCTTCCGTTGCGTTGAGTTCAGTATTGAAATCAATTCCATGCCATGATGGGCAAGGTGATAAATGCAAACAATTCCAGCTGGAAGGCCGTGGACGGGCAGGCAGAACCGGAACACACACAGCTCTTACCTAAGGTAGTGTACCGTGTTTGTGACCTAGAGGTGCCTAGGTGAAGAGTTGAGGCTGACTCCGGTAGACAAGAAGAAGAAAAGAGAACAAAGAAATCACCCGTTAAACACTTCCATATTGCTTCCATCTCGTACGATACTTACCGGTCGCCTCCTTCAATCACCTCACCTTACTTTACTTTACTGCAGTACTATAGTGTAAATGCGTGCATCGCTGCGGTGATACACTCTTTCCCCCTTTTTTTCTTCCCCTCCACTCCCAAACCGCCTTCATGATTTTTAAGTGCATCACAGTGATACACTAACACGACTTGCACTGCAGACAGAACAAGGAGACAAGCACATCAAACGGAACAACGATCACCAGTCATTGCGTGGGACAAGGACAGATTCGTTCCACACAGCACACCTGGTATCACGCCCATCTAGGTTGTGTGGTGTGCAATGTGTGCAATTGTGTGCCGTCTATGCCCGTGCAACGAGTGACAACCAAATGCTTGATGAAGAAGTGTTGCGGATCTCCCGCTGTGTAACCCTCCCTCTCTCCTTTGCCCCTCTCTTTTCTCCTGTTTCCTTTCTCCTGGATTTTGAGTGGATGTCCGATGATGACACGACGGCAGGGACGGGATGAGAGTTTGGAGGAGAGGGAGAAAAACGTAAGATGCCGCCCTGGTGGAAATTCTAGAAGACTGTCGGTTGCCCGTTGCTGGCGTAGCATCGATGGTAATTGGTTGTACGATTTGAAGATTGGTAAAAGCAAGGCAATTTCGATTTCCGTTCGATTTTTTGCCTTGTCTTGCTTTATATGTGATTTGTTGTTACTGATGGATCCTATAACGTTTGGTTGTATAAAGTGCCGGGTGGAAAGGCGAAGAAGTGTTACAATGGAAGTGTAGGCCGTGTTAGTGTCCGGTTGTTGGTGCATACCTAAAATGTGGGGCGTGGTAGGCGAAGTATGTAATAACTGCCAGGCATGTTTCTTAATTGCTAAACATGGCTTTTACATGACCGGGGCAGAGACAAAGAATGAGTGAATAAAATCTCGCGAGGCGACCATCAAGGCGAGATCATTGATACTGAGCCACGTTCACTGACACACTGAATCCTGGACCTGGAACTGCAGAAACAGATCTCATCTCTTCTCACCACCTTATCGAGCCAAGTCACGATGATGTTGATCCTGTCCCATTGGCATTGACATTGGCGTTACACGACATCTACGAAGCAGACGTCTCTCCCAACCATTCGTTTTTCTCTTCCATTCAGCTTGATTAATGTGTGCCTGATCTTGACACAAACCTGTCTTGTCTTGCCAATCCGCCCGTACGCTGTATGTCGTAGATTGTTTTGGTCCATGCCCGGTCAATGGCGGCGCTTACACCAGCAGACGGGATAGCGGCACGGCCTTCGGGAGTCGGGACTATTTTCTTTGACATGGACGTTAACGTAAGACGTAAAATTCGCCTCCCCATTTCGTATTTCTTTGCCGATATCGTGTCAGTCCAGTCACAAAGCCAAATCCAGCTATCTCTATGACAGCGATGGAAAAAGTTTTCTTGCAAGCGCCAACAAGAGAAAAATTCTGCTGTTGTAGACAGATTCCTTGACAGATTGTGGCTTGATTTTTTTCTGGTCTTCTCGGACGTAGCGAACTTCAGCTCCGTTCAGCTGAGAACGTGGAACGAACCGAACCAGTCTCGTAAGCGCTTGGCACAGTTGGCAGTGCTTCTAGAAGGTTGAGTTTTATAGCGCTGTAGCAGCACMGTCCGTCGTAAGCGAAGTCGCGAAGCCCGCCGCCGCGGCTCGCAGGAGGGGTGACGGACTGTGATCGGAGTTTTTGTTCCTGTTTACCTTGGAAGAAAATTTTCCTCTTTGACTCTTTTTTTCTTCTTATCTTTCAACCATGTTTGGCGATCGGTGGTCGGTTACATCCGGCTATGCTACCCCTTTACCAAGAGCTGCTAACTTGCTAGTGTAGAGATGCCAAGAATGGAGTGAAGGACTTGTGTCTCGTTTTCGTTGTTTTCTCCGTTCTTGGTGTGGATTTGATTCCATTCCCAATTTGTAACTCTGTTCTGTCCACTCTTTGTGGTTGCTCTATGGCTTTAAGGTAGGCGGCTAAAGATGTGCCATGTGACTCTGTAGTTAGTTGATTCGCGCCTCACCAAGCGGTGTGACTATGTGATTAGGAACGGACATAACTGAGCAGAGAGGGCACAAATAACTCCGGCGTYGAGGTATGTGTACACTATCTCTCTCGGCTGACGGCTCAGCGAGGTGGGAATGTGGAAAAAGGGCTACCGGAGGACGGTACGAGTTGATTGCCTCTTTCATGCAAGGCTCTCCGAAGAGTGAGGACTACGGAGGTGTACACGTGCAGTTATTTCGACTCCTATTGGAGGCCCAGGTTTAGGGAAAGAAAGGGAGTTAAACTGGCCGACTGCCGATGCCGACGGGAGCGCGCGGTTACTACAGGAAAGGAAACTTTGTTCTAGCCTCCTACCTGCCGTACGGTATGAATTTTGTGTAGCGGCTATTATATTGGAGGTGTACAACAACAACAGCATGGACAGGCCAGACAAAAAAGGAGAGACTGTTCAGTTTAGGCTCCAAACTCTCGGCAAGAACCGGACGCTTTGTTGAAGCTTGTCAGGTTTCGTCAGGCTAGGCAAGGCTGGGCTGAATAGCCGATATCCGATATCTGAATGATCAATTGATTTGACAGAATGTTGCCGCCGCGCGCGGAAACCAAGAAAACATGGTTTGTGCCGAATAGCACCGCATGGTTTTGTTGCCGTGATAAGCCTTGTGAAAGCGACGACGACGAGCCCATGAGCCGTCAGCCGAGGACACGATTCATGTTATCGACCCATGGCCGTGGAGTTCAGTCCCTTGGCTTTGGTTCGTTGGAGGAGACGAGAGGAAGAGAGCAAACCGTGGTCCGTGACGAAACCAACTCGTCTGATGTCGGTCCATGTGGCCCATGCTATGGACTCCAGGAAGGGATGTGGGCTGTGGAGAATAGAGTTTTGGCGTCTGCCTGGCCTAGCGCCGAAAGAGATTGAAGATCGGAGGAATCAAGAGGTTTCGAATGTTGGCATGAGGTGCAAGAAAGTTGGCTGATGTGGTCCCTTTCTTCGTCGAAGCCCTGGAGCGATCATCATTCCCGCGACAGACGAACCGGGCAAAACCCTGAGATCTCGGCGAGCTCGGGCAGGAGCATGAGTTCATCAGGGTTCTCCTCTCATCTGGCTCGTGAACCTCGACCGTCGAACGCGGGCCGCCATTCGCTTTGACCATTCGTCAATGCGTCTCAACGCCCAACGGTGAGTATCCTGGACGATATCGAGATTGACTTTTGACTTTGTGTCTGTAACGAAACACGAGGACAAAGTGATCTTTTTAGTTTGACATTCGTCGGGTATTAGGTAAACACCACGGAGCATAACCGAGAAATACACTATCATTTCCATTCTACCGGCCTCGAGCCGATGGATGGATGGGGTGTTTCAGTCTGACATTGAAGTCCGTTATGGAGGTGCCAAGACCAGCCGAGTCGAGGCTGAGGCACCACAAAACCCATCAACATCAGCAAGTGGAGATGGGCAGTGGACACATTCGACACAGCGAGGAGCAAAAACCGATCTTCACACAGTTTTCCTTTTCTTGCTGGCTGCTACCCCTCGCCGTAGCCGTTGCCTTGTCTTGTTCAGCCCGCCGATTCGGCGTCGTCCAGCTGTTCATGGGGCGGATATGACTGGAGCCTTTTGGAGCCGTTTGGGGGATGGCGACGGAGACGAAAGACCGGGTATCGGAGATAGGGATTTCACGGATTTCACAGCCATATTGAACGGCGACCAAAAGCCTCGACTTGGGAATGGCGTCTTTTGGTGATATGAGCAAGAGAAATGGAAATTTACAGTTTGTGAGGGTTGGTACTGTATTCGCTTCTCGGACGGGGAATTATCTTCGCCAACCCTCGTGCTAAACAAGGCAGCACACGATCGGAGTTGTGACACCTGGTTTCAATACTCACAACCTGAGGTACATGTGCATATCGCATATCTGCTGTGTGTCGAATGCCTGTGTGTACGACCAGGTGACAGTCTTCGGCTCCAGACACGGTACAAGTCTCCCAAATCATCAAGTGGTACGTGGTGGCTGGCGAATGGGGAGACGGACAACAGAGACGAGGCAACAAGCGTGGCAAGTGGTATTTGGTAGCGACGTAACTCGGATGTTTCCAAAGTGCTTCCAAGGGCCTTCCATCCTACCATCCCGCTCCCATTTGTGGTGTTCTCTGGGTTGCCGTGGTTGCGTTGTATCAAAGGGAGCAGTGGCCAGTGGGAAGAGCAGACATCACGGCCTCTGCATTCACCTTGCAGCAGCACCAGCACCATCAGAAGCAGCCGGAACTCGGCTTGACAGGTGGTGACGAAGGTGGTCTTGTAGCGTCTTGGTAGCGCAGGTTCTGGAGACGGACTGGCAGACGGCGTCGCTTGGCTCTGGTTGGCGCGTCTTGGAGATTGACATTGACAGAGTGATAGTCAATTTGACAAAAGGGAGCGACGGTCGGAACACTGCGGTGAGTGCAAGAGCGACAGAGTGCCAGTGTGACGCCAATCCAAAATCAGCATCATCTCATCGCAAGTGGAGCGGTTGCAAAGGACTCCCGTCCATCATGATCAATATGCCAGTGGGGCCGGTGGAGTGGCTCGTTGAGGTTTTCTGGTTGGTCCGATGTCGTCTGCTTCATCCCAAAAGTAGAAGGCTTCTAGAAGGCTTCTAGACCGCAATGCATCTGCCCCACCCTTCCCCGTTCACACTTGACCGCGTGCAGCCAGCCAGCCTGGTGATTGATGCCTTCACTTCTCAGTTCTCACTCACATCCCTCACAACCTCAACGGTGAGATGTGTCTGTCCCCAATCCAATGCTAATGATACAGCCCCCGCTCCACTAGATTGAGTTTTAATACGACGCTGGCTAGCGATTAGTCAGAGTGACAAGACCGACAAACCGTTGCCTCGTGGTCAGCAACTTTGGGAGCTCGCTGGTCTCAAAAGGGTCAACCAGTCAATCAGTCAAGCAAATTCACTAAAAAAACCGGGAATTGCGTGACGGCCGAAGACGGGGTAGACAGTGGAGATGGAGGCAGAGGAGGAGCCGTCCTTATCAGTGACCACTTTCTCCACGAGGACCCCAGACCCAGTCCCAGAGAGACGATTCTGCAATCATTCATTCAGATGTCTCCATCTCCCGCGGCCTCCTGTAGACTTGACTGTTCCAAAAGTCGCCCACCATGACGCCCATTGACGCCTCTTCAACCCGTAACCTTCGAGCCGCTTGATCCTTTGCGTTTGACTGGTCGACTCCCTTGACAGGAGGTGGCAGGGGCTTTGCAGGGTTTTCGCAGGGGGGTTGCAGACTGACAAGGGCGTGGTCGAAGGGTGGCCGAAGGATGGACTCTGAACCAGTCTGAACCCACAGCAAATGGTGCGAGAAGCTGGTTTGGCTGGGCAGATATTCCCCCAAGCAGCGAATTGCATGCTGTCACGGCCCCTGTCGTCTCGTCCTGCCGCACCCACATCTTGAAGAAGCACGTCTAGGGTGCTGGTCACTCACTGGTCACTTGCTGGGACCGTGGGAGCATGGCCTCTTGGCCGACTGCTGGTGGCTCTTGGCTTGCCGACCAGAGGCCAAGAGGCTCCTCCCTTTTCTTGTGCATTTCCGTGTCGCTCACTGCAAGAGAGAGCCAAAGAGGCACAAGAGGAAAGAGGCACCCTGGAAGGCACCCTGGGCGGGATGATCTGGTAGATTCATGAAAGGTCTTGTCCCTTTCATTCAATCCAATCTCATTGACCTAACTTCCTGAGATGTCGAAGCCGGATCTGCCAATCTTGCTCAATCCAATCTCGGATTTATCTTTTGTGTTGTAGAAGAAGAGAAAGAGCACTTCTTTGTTGATGCCAGCAGCCCGTCCTCCACTTTCCGTGCACTGACAGCAGCCAGCGCTCAAGAAGGGGAACCGCCCGACGCCGAACGGTCATCCCGCCGCCTCGCACCAAAGCGCTGGGACCTGGGACCGCCGCTTCTCGGGTGGCCCTTTGTTTGCACACAGCGTGTGGGAGAGAGAACCTTGCTCTGTGGGAAGCGCCTAGCGTACTAGCGCCCCGTTTTTGCCATCGCGGGAACTTTTGGGTCCTGCGGCTTCCAGCTTCCATTCTTCTGGGACCACCACCCACCAACACGAGACTCGGTCCGTCGTCATTCGTCCTTGGTCAACCACGGTTCCTGGCCCACCAGCTTTCTTCGGTTTCCCTTTTTGTACAGACCACATCCCACCCTCCTTTTTTTTAAACAGTCTTCAATCCTTTCGCGCGCAACGACCTTATCGGCGAACCGAAACCTTGGCTCTTGTCTTGACGACTTGTCACTTGTCTCGCAAAGCCGCATCATCGTCAACACCGTCTCAGTCACCTCACTGGATTGAATCCACCGACCACTCACCGAACAGAACAGCAATCCGAGTCACCTTTTCGACCACTGCATTCCATCTGTCGCCGTTCTGTCGCACCTTCCAGTCTTCTGCAATCTGCACCTGCAACTGCACCTTGCTTCTGCTGCGACTGCTACATACTGCCTGCTGCTGTCTACTAGCAACTACAGCTAACCAACCACCACCACAACCACCGCACTACAACCTACACAACATCAACAACAGCACCTTCCTTTGGTCGCCGCCTCATCCTCGCACTCATTTATTAGTCGTTCGATTCAATCCACCATCTTTCGATATTCGCCCAGATTCTTCCCGATTGCGACACCCGCACTTCCGATTCTAGACGTCATTTTGAAACCAGTTGGATTTCACTTCATTATCAACTTTGTGGGAGGATCATTTGGACGACGAAATTCATCGACGACAATTATCACCGCTACCGCGCCGACTACCACTACGCATCACCATCACCACTACCGTCAACCGACAGGGACAGGGTTATCATCGAGTGTGGGATCTCAGTTTATTGGGCGTCTGCTGTGTTGCCTAGCATCTCGTGTTGTTGGCTTAAACATACAGACGTAAGAGACAGACAGGTTTACGATCCTGCTGCCTCCGCACTCAACCTCCAGACCCAGTCGCAGATTAATCCTGCTCCTGGGCTTACGATCTGGCCCGGTACCCGGTTGCCTGCAGCTTCTACGTGACTTCTAGCCCACGGCGGTGCCAGTGTCCCAGCAAGGTCCCAGTAGTCCGGCCACTCTCACGTCCTACGGCGGCACGCCTTGTCTCCAGAACGAGTCGTCGACGACCGAGACCTGCCGCTTCCCGATCTGTCCTGCCGCAATTGGCTTACTAGGCCGGCAACGCAGCCAAAAGGTTACGTGCATTGTACGGGTGTCGGGCAACCGCACACTCCAAAACATTGCCCTTCTGCCACTCCCTGCACCGAGGCAAACGGCCTGTATATAACGGTCTTCTTCGGTCGTCAAGTCACTTCCGACCGAATGGAGTGAGGACGCTTCCCGATATCTGGTCCTTTTCTGGCTGCACAAGAGCGACAAGTTGCTCTGCAAGTCCAACCATCCACCAAGTCTTATAGATTCTCGGCGCTCCGTGTTGGGAAGGATGCCACAAGCGCGGCTACGAACCTTGAGCCTCAGCCCATCGCGCAGGAAATCAGCGCGATTCACTCCCTCCCGCGCCTCCTCCGACTACGACGACTCCGACACCGATTCCGCCATGGCCCAATCCAGACCTACCTCCATGGCGATACCGCCACCCTCATTGCGAGACATTCTGTCCAACACCGCGCCCCCACCATATACCTTTGGCGCCTTCCTCGCCTTCCTGTCTCACAACCATTGTCTCGAGACGCTCGAGTTCACCCTCGGCGCTGACCAGTATCGCAAGGCGTATGACGAGATCATGCTCGGGAGATGCCGTCCCACACATGACGGCCTCCATCAGCTCCGACTTCTATGGGAGAAGCTCATGAATGCTTATATCCGGCCCAACAGCAGCCACGAGGTCAACCTTCCGGCTCACGTCCGCGACCGGCTTATGCAGCTCTCTTGCGCTGAGCAACCGCCGTGCCCCTCGGAGCTCGACCAAGCAGTGGCTTACACTTATGATCTCATGGATGGTTCGGTACTCGGACCTTTCTTGGAGTCACTAGCACCTAGCCCTTCGCCTTCTCCTGCGCCTACTCAGCCTACTCATTCTCACTCACACTCGCATTCTCACTCCCACTCTCACTCTCACTCACATTCCCGATCGTACTGGAACAACCTGGTACACGACCCCAGACGCACACATGGTGGAGCCTCACCTCCTCCTCACCATGATGGCCCGCACTCGAACCGATCATCAAAGGCCAGCGGTCTTCTTCCTCTGCACACTTTCGGGTGGCAGAGCGAGACCTCCAGCCGATCGGCTTCCTCATCAACTGTGGCCGACTCACCTATCGACGGCTTCACTGATGACAGCAGCTCAGGATATCCTTCTGGCAACGAGCCCATGACGCCACCCACCACACCGCCTAGCTCAGACTGGACCTTTGGCACCTCCCCCAGCGGTATCTCCAGGGCCATGCACACCAGCGGCTGGAAGAAGATGGGCGCAAAGCTTGGTTTGGGAAAGAAGAGCCGCAGCAAGCGCTCTCAGACCACTAGCGTCCCTTCCGCTGGATATGGGTACGAAATTGGTTTGCCTGATGCCAGACAGAGCACCAGCAACCCCTTATAGGGGTTACAGGTCATGCCAGCTCTTGATGGAGCCCCCTCTTCCCCCTGCCTCTATCCTACCACTTCAGGCGAGTCCACCGACACGGACAAGTCGATGGAGGATGTAGCAGATGTCCAGTTGGAATTCCCTCTTCTGGGCCAGTGGGAAGAGTCCACCCCCGGTCAGCATATTCCGTCGCCAATGGCCGGTAATGACAACGCAGTTCAAGATGCTGGCCACGAGGGGAGGCTTCACAAGGATGGCATGGCCGCAAAAGGCTATACGCCATATATCAAGACGACGCCTGAAGGCGTCGCAAGGCGATTTACTCGCCCCAGAGTTAGAAGGGCAGCTTCGAGCAACCCCAAAGTCACCGGTGACAACTCGGCTATCAACAAGCCCGCTACCAGCAGCCCGCTCCGCACTATCTCGGCCTCGAACCTCCGCTCCAAGTTCCTCGCTATTGATCACTCTCAGGATCAGTATCTCAAGCCTCCCACCGTGGATCCTTATGGCTGGGAAGCTGCCTACAGCGGCGAGAAGCTGGAAGCCGATGACGAGCAGATCTGCCTGGAGAACTTTGGATTCGACGAAGCTACTCTTGCCAAGCTGACCTACCGTAGTGCTGGCGGAGAGCGTCGCAATCTATTCCACCGCATGTTCGCCCATGCTCCGAGGGCAGAGGGTGCTGCCACGGCAACCACCACTCTTGCGCTCAAGGCCTAAAAAAGCACCTCTCGCTTTAAAACCCAATTTCCTACTTGTCTGTTTTCGGTCTGTGTTTTCAACAATATACCCCTCTATCGTTTGGCTTTTTGCGTTTTCTTTTTTCCTAGCGTCTTTACTACATACAATAGACTTGGTGTGTGGAGGAACTTTGCTCACGCAAAGGATTTCGGAAATGAAAGCACATTCATGGGAGATGCCGCAAACGGGATGACGATGAACATGACTTATACACTCAACATACGTCAACGGCCTTTTGCTTTTTTCTTGTTTTACAAACTTTTTCTACCCTCTATTATAGCACAAATGGTTAATAGGGGGAAAGGGGTGTTAAAGGGGAGCAAAACAAAGCATTTTCGGCGGCGGGATGGATCGGATTCGGATCGGATCGGTGGTCATTCATGGTGGCCGGGTTCACAGGCGCGCGTGCGGTTTTAGGCAGGCGGCTTCATTATCATACATAACTTTCGTTCATGTCCTTATGTCTTATCTTTTTGAAAGTGTAACTGTACTCTTATGATATGAAAGAAAGGTGGGGGGTTAAAACCGGTGGGCGGTTGGTTGGCAGGCGGACCAGGAGGATAGGCGTTTGTTTTACAGAGGAAGCCATTCGTACAATGGCTGGACACAAATGAATTAGTTGAGCATCAAGATTCAACATACATTTTACGCTACCTTACTTTATTGTTCCATGCTTTTGATTGCTGTGATTGTCTTTGTCAAAGTCAAGATTCTACTGATTGCGAGAGTTCTCGCGGGCAGTTGCAGGAATGAAACAACATAGAGGTATGCATCGCTCCTTCCTCATCCACGACGTCCAAAGTATTGGCGCTTTCCATTTTTAAGGAACAGTGAGTGGCATTTCCTCAACATGTTCCTTCCCACTCTATGACACTCGCCAACAAAGCAATCAAAGCAAATCCCCCATGACAGCCCCACATCATCATGAGACCCCTCCCAGCTCAGACAAGCAAGCAAAACCTCGAGGTGACACCATCGCCGCTCGGGTCCGGCAAGTCTCCGGCGCGGAGTCCGGCACACGTGTCCTGGTATGGTCCAGGTTCGGGTACTGCTCCCTACCTACCTTGAGGCTACCTGAGCAAACACGCCCTCAATCCCATGTTGACGCCGGCTCCGTGCTGATGGTATTCAACGTTTGCCGGGGAGCGTAGACCAGTGGTAGGGGTTTATTGACTGGAGTTTGCTACATATATTGCAGGCAAGGGCCATCAAAGATACCTGGAGGTAGGTATCTGAGGTAGGCAAACAAACATTTGGTCATCGCGACGCCATGTGTACAGTATATTTGTTACTTCAGCATCGTCCCGTGTCGGCGGTTCCGTTCAAGGGTCGTGGGCAAGGGGCGTGGGCAAGGGTCGTCAATGATCGAGCAAACTCGGGTACTGCTTCCTCCTCCTCGACTGCTTGTTTCTTCGTGGGCGGCTTTATTGGGCCGGGCTTCATTGGCAGCTTCCATGTCGTCGGAAGACAGACAGGGAGAACATGGGGACGGAGAAAGACAAGGAGGGCACAAAGACATAGAGGCAGACAAGCGCAGGACAAGGGGAGAGAACGAATAAAGACGGAATGTTTGGCACGCTGTTTGTACCTACCTTGCCAAAGTAAAGAAGATTGATGGGAAAAGGCAGACAATCATGGGGGGAAACAAGGGAAACAAGGGAGCCGCTTACGTGGGTTATTACAAAGGTGGCCATAAATACCTGTAGGTACGGTTATTTCCATGTTGGTTTTCTATATACGTGTATACGTGTGGCCCCGTGAAACCGGGTGTCAAGGCTCAAAACTCCCTGGTCGACATCGACTTCGGCCCTGGGATCGGATTCGATGGAAGTTGGGGACTGGGACTTGGGAAGCTTGGAAGCTTGGAAGCTGGAAGGACGGGGTACTGTATGCGAGAAGAGAAGAATATTTGACATCGGGTGCAGCATCCGACTCGAGGGCATGGGTATCTCATGACGGGATGCGTACCCGTTGGTGTAAGTACCTCTGTGCGTGGAGGTAAGCAACAACTTGCACCCAACCCAGTCAAAGTCCAGGCTGCCGCTGGGGGATAGAACCACGTGGGAAGGGCGTGGACGTGAACCAAAACCACAGACTTAACTATATACCGAAGAAGCAAGGCCCGACTAGATCATCTGAGCAGATAGATGACCGCACCCCATTTGGAAGAGAAGTGACGGGGAAGTTGCCCGGAGTGCGGGAGTCATCACAGCCATTAGTCACTTCGGGGTAACTCGTAACTCTGTTTATCATCCAAAGAAGATATATTCAAGCGAAAAACTCCAGGATTCCAGCCGATATCTGCCTCTACCCAGAAAGACAAAAAAAACTCATCTCTCCTGCTTCCTTCATCAAGCCTACCTACAAACCACCCTCCATATCTCACCCCTTTCCCAAAGAGAAAACACCCGAAAATTGATAGAGGCCACCCAGTAAATTCCCTCCCCGAAACACGATCTCTCCCCATTCCTACCCCTACTCCGTTCCTGCCACGGTCATGGAAAGACTTCCTTTGTTGAGTCAAGTAAATCTCACTCAAAAACCCCTTACGCATACGTGCGGCATGCAAGTCAAATACAAGAGTTTGAATACCGTGTTTTCTTACAGCTAGATAGTTTCATCCTACAAGTACCTATGAGTGGAGAGTTTCATGAAGTCCAGTCACCTCATCGTAGATGATAACCCAGGAAAGAAGAAAAGGTTGTCCGTCATTCCCTTCCTTTTGTCAAATGTCAAGCACTGGACTGAACTGGGCTTGAACGCATTATGAGCTGGGCTGCTGCGAGTGTGTGCCCGGTGATGATCAACTTCTCTTCTAGGGAGTGTCAGTGGTTCATTTGTGTCCACTACTTACCACTACACTACGCCACTCAACCATTGACCTAGGTTTGGGCAATGACTACCTCTAACTGGGTTGCTGTCTGGGTGCTGGAAGGAGGAAGGGGGGTTGGAAAAGGAGATACTACTGTGTAAGAACCCTTGTGGGAGTTGGAAGGGAAGGCGCGAGTCCCGCGTTCCGGCCGGGGAGCTTTGGGGATTCCATGGATGAGGCGGATAAAATGGAAGGCGTAGGGTAGCCTGGGTAGTGTAGTAGACTGGAAAGCTGGAGTTGAAGAGATTCGGTGGTGGAAGGAGAAGGAAGTTGCGAGTTGACTGTGCCGTGGCATGTTGTGGTGTAGAGCCCGCAAGGGAAAAAAAAAAAGGAAAGGAAGGAAAAAAAAAATTGAAGGAAGAAAAAAAGGAAAACAACGAAAGAAAAAGAATGATTTCACAGGGCGGGTGTGACACTCGGTCATGTCTCCTCCTCCCTGGGATGACAACGTGAGCCACTACTTCGGTAATGCTCATTCGAGCAATACCGTTAATTTCGTAGTTCAACGTCCGCAGACACAAAATAATCAAGAGCTACGCAGCGGTCTTGCATGTATCGTGGTGTTGAACACAAAAGGACGGGAGTCGTCCATATCATCACGTTTGTAGCAGGCAGATGGTCAGTCTATCAGGCCCCAGGAACGAAAAAGAACTTTTATACCATCCCATACCAATCTAGAATACAGTCCCATATCCCTATGAACAAATGCGAAACCCAAAAAGACCCATTATGCACCGGTATAACCTATATACCATCAGCCATGCCATGACATGCAATTCATACCATTTCCACGAAACAACTTAAACTACTATACTACAAGTAGGTGGTAACCCAAACTCCGCAAACACACCATACTATACAATCCTTCACATCCCATCCTGCCTTAAACAGCAACCTTCACCCCCTCCTTCTCATCAACAACCACCTTCCTAACCCTCGCCTCCTCCGTGCCCCCCCTCCCCCCACCCGCCACCTCAAACCCAATCCCCCTCCTCCCCTTCTTTCTCGCCGCCTTCCCTCCCGCATCGCCATACTGCTCATCAAACTTCCTGATAGCCTTCAAGCTCTCCATATCCTCACTAATACTAGCACTAATCTCCCGCATGCCCTTCTCAAAGTGTTTCCTCGTCAGCACCCTCTTCTCCGGGAACTCGTAAGCCGGGCCCTCAGGATGCGCAGCATCATGCGCCTCTTTGGCTCTGCACTCCTCCCTTACTGCCTCCATCGCCGCTGAGACACACAAGTTCTTGAGGTCCGAGCCAGAGTAGAGATCGGTTTCTTTTGCTAGGACGTCCAGGTCTACGTCGGGGGCGAGCTGTTCCTCGCGGAGCATGACGCGCAAGATCTTGGCGCGCTCGGCTACAAGCGGCAAATCGACGAGGATCTTTCGGGGAAGACGGCGGAGCACGGCCTCGTCTAGATCAAAGGGCCGATTGGTCGCCACCATGATGAAGGCGCGCATGTCGGACAGGCCGTCCCACTCGCGCAGGAACTGCGTGATGGTCTCACGGTGGGCGGTGCGGCCGGGGTTGTTGTGGCGGGCTCCCAAGAGGGCGTCGGCTTCGTCGAGGAAGATCACCATGGGCGAGAGCTTGCGGGCTAAAGAGAAGAGCGCGCGCACGTTCTTCTCGGATTGGCCGAGCCACATGTCGTTGATGGAGGCCGCCGAGACTTCGAGCATGTTGGCGCCGGATTCTTTGGCGACGGCTTTGGCGAGGAGGGTCTTTCCCGTTCCGGGGGGGCCGTAGAGCAGGCAGCCGGGGATGCGCTCGGTTTTGAGCACGCCGTAGGCGAAGGCGTCGGGGCGTTGGAGGGAGAGGGAGGTCAGGCCGATGAGGGACTCTTTGGTCTCGGCGGGGACGATGATGTCGTCGAAGGTGGTGTGGATGTCCTTGGCGTTTACGAGACCGGCCAGAAGCTTCTTCTCGTGCTGGTCGTAGTCCTTGTTGTCGCCGGTGTTTTGGCTTTGGTTGGACCATGATGAAGAAAAGCCCGAGGTGGGTGAGTCGCCGCCGTCTTGCATGTGTTGGTCAAACATGTTGCTCGCGCCACCCTTCTGACGGAAGAGTGGGGAGAAGTAAGGAGGACGGATGCCGGAGTAGATGCCCTTCCAGTGGTTGTCGCGGTCGCTCATGAAGGCGAGAGCGTACTTGAGGTGGCCGAGACCGTACTTCTTGGGAGGCGGTGACCGGCTGCCCAGCAAGAGGGAGGTTAACCGGTACACCCATTGGACGTCAAACACATGTTTCGACAAAGTCTGGAACAGATCGGTGTATCTTTCGTCTACAAGGACCTGGTCATCTTGGAACTTGATCTGAGAATCAAAGTCAATGGCAGCTGGGGTGAGCAGCCTTGCTTCCAGCATGCTCTTGATGTTGTTGATGTTGTCGTAGAGGTTATCCTTCCTGTCCATCCACTCGGTAGAGGGGGAAGCATGGAAGGGAATGATGTGATGGCCCTCACGGCCGAGCTCGACCAGATGATTGCGCCAGTGTTGCGACTTGTCCATGTCACTAGATGAAGAACCTACCAGCACAATCTTCTTTCCGTCCTGCGCCGCCTCCTCGAAATGCCAGTCATCGACAATGTCTCGTAACCTGGTGATCAAACTTTCTTGCAGTTCACTGATTTCTACATAGTCGTGCAGATGGATGATCAGGTCACGCTTCTCATAATTACCAGTCTGAGCAAACCGCTTGGCATCAGCCGCCCTCACGATCGCCTTGAGCGTATTCTGTATCTTCAGTCCTTCCCAGCGCGGGTCGGCAGAGCGCGAGCTTCCAAAGTCCTTGCCGGAGCTAAGGAGGGACCGCAACTTAGACGGCATGGACACATGCAGGATGCCCACATCACCATCCGAGTCGGCATCGTCCCGGTTGGCAAGCCTTCCGTTGATCTCAGAAGCGGCATATCCCAACATGGAAACAGAGCCCCGAACGTTATGGATGTTCTGCTGTAGCTGTGTTCCAAGAAGCCTAGCCAGACTAAACGCATCCAGGTGTATTACGTCCGCCTTGAGGTCGGTGGCAATGTCGTCAATGACATGGTTGGCGACACTGCGACCCCTGCGGTTCACTACCGAGAGCACCGTCGTGAGCCGGTGATAGTCAGGTGGCTTACTTCCATGCGCCACATCCGCCACCAGCTCGGCACGTATAGCAGCCAGAAGCTCCATGCAGACAGGATACTCTGGATCCGGCCTGCTGGCCAGAGGGCTGCCGTGTAGCGCGCCGGAGCCGGGCTGGGCTTCGCACCGAAGGTTGGCCAGCCAGCGCTGTGCCTCTCCGGAGAGCGGCTTATCCGACCACCACAACAACCGAACAATATCATCCTCCCTGGAAGAGTGGTGCTTGCGCAACAACTCGATATGCTCTGGGTTCGCGCCCGTCTGGTGGACGATAGCCAGCGCCTGGAGGAACGCGGTGTTGTGTGCCGCATGCGCCTTCTTGAGCAGCTGGCTAGACGACTCGGGCAGTTGCTCGAACGCAGCTTCGCGCTCCTCCTCGGGCAGCCTGACCAGCTCGTCCAGCATGCTTGTCCACGACTTCACGTCCTCCTCTGTCACCTGGACCTTGTCGAACTTCTTCTCCAGCAGCTCCAGGACGGCTTCGCGGTCGATGTCTTCGAGCGGGAAGAGTAGGGTCTGGGGTGCGCCGATGGGTCGCGCCTCGTAGAGCGACACGTTGTGATCGATGAACCATGGGTCGAGCTTCACCCAGGGCGTGCTCGGGGTGCTGCTGGCTTGCGGGGCGACGTTGTTCTCGATGTTGGCCGTGCTCATCCTACCAGGCCGGTGGCGCCCCCGCGTTCCCTTGAGCGTGAGCGCTTCCTTGTAGGCATCGGCGGCCGCTCTTGACTCTTCTGCATTCTTCTTGTCGGCAGAAGAAGCTTCCTCTTGGCCGGACGAAGTGGTAGTCGTGGTAGAAGCGGGCTTGTCATGTGTTTTATTTACGTCTTCGGTCGCGGTACTACTCGGCTTCTTATCGTCGACAGGGTTCGTGTTCGAGTCGGGATCGTTTTTGAGGGAGGCCGCAGAGGTGCGGAAACCTCTTACGGACTGATGGCTGCTGGCATGCTGGCGACGGGATAGGGAGCTGGAGCTAGTAGTGCCGGAAGCGTAACCGGCAACGGCGACGGCAGCGGCGGAGACGGCGCGGGGCAGTCGGCGACAACATGAGTTTTGCGCCGACAGCAGGGCTCGGGCCCCGGCAACAGGCATTGGGACGTATCAACTGGGGTGATTGGCGACTCTCATAGGTGTAAATGTGTGTCGAGATGCGTGTTGCAGTTGACCGGCAGCCGTTCGCTATGTGTGCTTGGGGGTATAATACATGTGATTGCGTCAGTGGAGGGGCAGAAGGGGGTGAGGTTGACGGGAGCTTGGGCAGATGCTCGTGGATGGTGGGATGCAGTGGTGAAAGACTGATTGCGGTTACGCGAATGCAATGGAGCTTCGCTTCTGGAGCGAACTGAAACCACTGCAGTAATCATCTAGTGCACACACAGTTAATAGGCCGAGGTCGCATTGATATGGGGCAATTTTTTGTCCACGACTCCGAATGGCCCCTGTCACCCCCAATGGAATGGGCCAGAATGCCCAGAAAACACAACCTGGGCTCGATGACATTTACACAACTATCTCGCACCCACCAGAGCTGCGCGCACTGTGTTTTGAGGACGGAATGAAGACAATAGAGGAATCAATAGAGATGCTTTTCAAAACTGAAAAAGACGATACCTTCAACTTTCAATTTGGGCAAGCAGAGCAACCGTTCTTCCCTTGCAACGGTTGTTCCTTCCTAACCGCCCGGCAACCGCACAGCAACCGTAGAGGTAAGTACCCAAGTCCAGCATCTGTTAGTGACGGGAAACTTTGCCATAGTTAGTAGGTAATTTGATCCCTCTACTACCCCTTCTAACAGATTCTGATTTGCGGTACAGTATTTGCTTTCCTCTAGATGAGGACCATTTTTGCACTCGCTAGATGGTTACCGATTTCGCTTCTGGAGCTGGAGCTTCCCCAGGCCGCGAGCGGGCCGTGAGTCCATTGATGTCCCGCGCCTGCGAACGTGATGTCCAGTGGAGGATTTCCACGCCTGTTATCCGTTGCCGGCCGGCAAAACGTCCCGTTAGTAAGCCACTGTCCCCGCTAAAGTCCACTAAAGCATCCCTGGCAACCGCCTGTCATCCGTGCTCTTTGGTAGAGAGAAGAAAGCAACACCACCATGGACATATCACGACTTTGGACAGCATGGTTTTCGGATACGGAGATAGGACTGTTGATTTATGATTCTTCTATTACTTTTGCACTATCCAAGAGTCGCTTTCAATGCCGACGTATCTGTGTTCTCCATTGCTCAATCCATTTCATAAACAGTCCATGCGGATACCTAATCTCTAAGAACCGTCATGATAACCTCAACGCCCTTTGCCCGGCCTAGACTAAAACATGAACATCTTATCTTCCCACAAACCGAGTCTATCATCAGAGCCCTCACCCAGCTTCCATTCCCCAAGCCGGGCATACAGATCCCACAGCAGCTCCTCTCTGTCCCTAACCGTGTAGCCCGTCCCCTGGCTTCTAGCAGGAGTGGCACCAGCAGTAGACTGCGTGCTTGATGATAAAAGTTGCTGCTGCTGCCCAGGGACTCTCGCGGGACCACCGGCGGCGGCAGTAAACCGTGTAGTGACCCGACCATCAGATATCATCCAGTTGTTCGACATATCTTTGACGATAGCGGTAACCTGCCCCTGCACTCGCGGGTTAACCCTCGCCTGCTGGGAGGAAGATGTGGGAGGTAGTTCTCTCAGAAGGGACTCGACTCGAATGAATCCGTCCTGGTTTTCCACAAGGGGGCGTTCTTCCAGACCAGCCATTCGCCCCTCTGGCTCCGGGAAGATAAACTGTCGGATACATTCCCTCGCCGCATCAAACAACTTCGACACAACCTCCACCATGTCCACCAACGCCTTTACCTCCTCCTCCCTTTGTCTCTGTGGTTCCTTCTTCTTGTTTCCAAGAGTAATCACCGCCGGAATGATACTCGGCTGCAAAGCAACACACAACCCCACCAACTGATTCAACAGCGTCAAATCCCTTCTCTGCACCTCCTCCCTCCCCCTCCCTCTCTTCCTCCACATCTCCTCACACCACCAAACCACGCTCCGCAAAACCTCAACAACATGCACCTCCACATCCTCCCCCCTCAACTCCCTCGGCACACAACTCCTCGTCAACACCCCGACCACCGCGCCCGCATAACACTCCAACAACAACACCGACCCAAACTCGCCCTCCCCTTGATCCTGCTCATCCACCCTGCCCGCAACCTGCACAACAACAGGCAGCATGACTTCCAACATGAACGTCATGAATTCCTTGCCCCCCGTTACTTTAGCATCCCCCAACGCCCGCTCCAAGATCCCTCTCTCCTCTTTCAGCCCATCGTTAGCCAGCGCCACCTTGAAGTTGTTGAACAAGTACCAAAACAGCTGCGACGCCGCGGGTGCTTCCTTCTCGGACAGGCGGACGCCGTAGGCCATGATGCCTGCCGTGTGCAGCTGCGGGTCTTGCAAGGGAGGGGAGTAGGAGTCGGAGGGGGTGAGGAAGAAGGAGTCGACGACGACGATGCCGACGCCGTGCGATTTGATGAGGGAGATGAGAGAGTGGGTGAAGGCCATGTATTCTTTGTGTTCTTCTGTAGAAGAGGCTGTGGGGTCTGATGAAAGGGTGAGGGAGCGGAGGAGGGAGAGGTCTTCCTTGATTTTGGTCATGGCTAGTTGGAGGGTTTGGAAGAATTCTTCTCTTTGGCGGCGGACGGATTGGGCTGATGATGATGATGTTGTGGGTGCTGATGGGGTTGCACTGGCTTCTCCTTCGCCTCCGCGGAGAGCCTTGCGCATGTAGTGGATCGCGCGGAAGAAGAGGTCCAAATGGATGTTGTAGTCTGGCGTCATGCCGGCCGAGACGTCTGCCCCTACAAGAAAAGGGAGGCCGCGCTGTTGGAGAACTTCGGCGAGGTAGGTCTCGTAGCCGAGGAAGCGCATGGGCTTGATGATGGACTGGACCCAGAGGGAGAGGATGTTTGTTTCGATGTCTTTGAAGTCGAAGACGTTCTTCTTGACGAGAGTGGCGATGAAGAGGGGGAGCCATCTCCTCTCTGGACCGGTCATGTTTTTGGGGATGTCGGGGAAGAGCCCGTACTTGCCGGGCTGGAAATAGGGCAACACCTGGGTGACTCGCTCCTGGATGAACCGGGCGGCTAGTTTGGCAGCCAGCGTCACCGTCTTCTCGGTACAGGCGACCTGCTCGGTTTGCTTGCCAAAGGTTGTAAGTGCCTTCAGTGGCAGGGCAAGTAATTCCCTGGCCATCCAGAAGAACTCTTTGGTGAGCTTCTCGCGAAGCAACAGGATGGCATCCTCCAACTGACCCGGGTCGACATCCGCACTGGTCTCATTGCTAGAGTACTGTTCCTCGGAAGACTTTTCAATCCAGCCTAGGAAGTGCTCATTAGTGTCAAGAGCCACATTGAGGATACCCCAGTCAAAGCCCGGAGAGCCAAAGTGCAGGGTAGTACACATCTTCTGCAACTGAGTGACGTTCAGCGTATAGATGGTTGCCTCGAGAGTCTTTGCGTGCTTGAGCACATCAAGAGATGCTCTGGCTGAGGTATGAAGAATGTCCAGGGCCGTGGCTTTGTTTTTCGCAATCAGCTCGTCCCGCCATGCTGCATCGATGCTCCGCATATTCTCTGCAGACAGCGCCCTAAACTGCTGCTCGATATCGGACTCTGCAGACATGTACTGGTCCAAGATCTGGTTGAACACGTTGTTCCTCCATGTGGTAAACGGTCTGAACGCAGCGCTACCCTCACCATTGGACACGACGAGGCGAGCGAGCTGACTCCATGCTCGGATGTTGATCAAGCAAGCCTCCTTGTGAGCATTGCTGGGAGTGATCAGTCGCTCTATCAGGTCAACGCGTGGCCTAAGATCCGGCGGGGCGGCCCAGAAAAGCGTGCAGAGGAGATCATGATGGTTCCTCAAGGCAGCAAGGTCGCGTTCATGTATCGTGTCCTCTTTGAGATACTGTCGGTCATGGTTGGGAAGTGTCCTTGCCACGATATTCCGGATATCCTTTGTCCGCCCCAGTTGCTTAAGGTGTTGAATGGTCAGAGCCAGCAGTTTGATGAAGATGTGGAAGCAGCGATCTTCCGGTTCAATGGCCAGAGAAGGGCCATTGGCGAGCTCTTCCAGGAAGCGAGGAGACTTGTAGACCTGTTCATTCCTCAAGTGGCAGAGATTTTGTGAGCCGAAGAAGTCAAAGATAGTACCAATAATTCCGGTGCATCTGCGCCAGCCCCATTGTTGAACCAGGAAGTAGCAGCGGCCGATTAAAGCCCGACAGTACTCGTTGAAGCTAGGGGACTGGCGTTGGTTGGACTTGTAAAGTTCGAACACGCGCTTCATAAGCTTCTGAGGGAGTGTCCAGCCCTCCAAAGGAACAGTGTTTCTTAACCCTGGAAGCAGGATACCCATGTTATCCATTTCGCCGAGGGGCAATAAGGTGAACATGTCCTGCCAAAGGCACTCAAACACCTGGGCATCCGACCCGGACACGACGTCAGGCGTGAGCATGACTGAGTGAACAACATCCCAGAACGTACTCCGCGGAATACCGGCGCTTTCCAAGGTATGCATCAGAATGACCCAGCACACAGCGAGCACCTGGTTCGGTCGAATACCGCGTTCTCGAAAGGAAGGACGCTGTAGTTCGCCATAGAGAGTCCTAACATCCTCAAGCCCACAGCTTAAGGCCCCGGTGATAGCCATCTTGGAAACCTTGGTAAGAAGTCCTTCGAGCTTCATGCTTTGCAAGGGATCATCGCCAGACGACTGTACCATCAGGTATACCGGGAGCATCGCCAGGCACCAGCGGGTAGCTATATCCAGGGCTGTCTTGTTGGTCTGCTCGCGCAGTGGTCGCCAGTCAAGCGCCTCGAACCGGCCAACGAAGCTCGCCATGACCTCCAACCACCTGGACACAAATGCTTTTTTACTGATGTCATCCTCAACCCGGAGTGCATCGAGGACATATTCCAGGACAAAGGTAGCTGCATCGGTGGCTTGTCGACCTACGAATTCCGTACCATCCTTACTTCCGGCTTCAAGCTGCTCCGCCACCCAGTCGACAAGTATACCAAGCTCTGATGAAACTTGATCATTCCAGGTGCCCCAGGTGAGTGACTGCCCTTGGAAGAGGAAAGACACGGTCGGCCTTGGCCGACGAATCCTCTCCGAGAACCCGAGCTCGACCGCCTTCTTGACATACCCGCGTCCGATGATGGTGCTCTCATGGAAGAACGTACCATGATCAAGGGGGAAGACTTCAAAGTGGTGGGTGTATTGCGTCCCATACGGCCCCAGGCCACTGAGTTTGTCGACGTCTTTTTGCTTGGCCTGCTCCTCAACCACGGCAAAGGCGGCTGGCAAAGGGTCGTCTGCTCGCGTGTACTGCGGGGCTTCAACATCGACATGCTGAGGGGCTCGTCTCTTGCGATAACGGGATTTGTCGTTTGCAGCCTTGTGCCTCGGAGCGATTGGTGCCACCTCGGTGACAGAATCGTCCTGCCCTTCCAAAATAAACGGTTCCGGCGATGTTCCTCTGCCAACGTCAAGAACAGGCTCCAGGCGATCAAGGCTCGGTGCGCGCTGAGCTCTTCGGTCTTGCCTGAACAGAGCATCAAGAGATCGCTTCTTGTTCTTAAGCCGTTTCTGCGGATCTTCATATATGCTCGTCTCTAACTGCGCTTGTCGTATGGCCGGGCCGCGTTCATGGATTGTAGTTCGTGACGGTTGCCTGGACATTGACCTTGGCCCATCGGAATTGTTTGCCACCGGTTTCCTCGCGCTAGCTTTCTTGACAACCAGCTTTCGTGGAAGAAGTGAAGAAGGCAGCGGTTGAGTGGATGAAGGTTGGTGCTCAACATTGTTCGATACCTCCCCGAAGACTGCTCTAGTAGTCTTCGGCTCAGGTCTCTTCCTTGGAGGCGCCGCAACTCGCGGCCGTGTCTTGCCGGACTTCCAGTCCCGAAGAGTAGAGAGTGCGTCGATGTTATCTTGTCGGTTAGCGAACCTGATAGCCTTCCTGGTGGGACTACTCTTCCCCAAATCCGGCCTCTTCTTGACGGAGCGAGCTGCAATCTTGAGGAACTTTGGAGCATTAGGTTCAATGACATCCAAGATGCTGAGAAGCGGCGGTGTTGCTGCTCTCTTTCTGGAGCTAGGTTTTGCGGAGGCACCACCTCTTGGCTTGCGGTAAGATTTCGCTGTGCCCTTAGCCGATGGTAATGCGCCAGACGCACTCTTTGACCTAGAGAATGACTGGGTTATCTTGGGTTGCCGAGTAGCTTTACTAGTCTTTGGCTTCTTCGCCCCTCGGGACAGACTAGGAGAGCCAGCCCTCTTCCTTCGCCCGGCCAACATAGCATCGATGGAGTCCTCCTCGATCATGAAGCCGTCGTCGTCATCATCTAGAGTAATGACCTGACGAGTCGGCCGTGTAGGGCTAGATCGACTAACAGCCGGCGCCCTATTTTGTGCTTGAGATGCCTCTTCTTCCGATTCATCGGCCAAGTCGAACGGGAACTGGGTCGCAGACAGTCTTTTTGGCGACGTTTGTTTTGGAAGAGCAACACCTTTTCGATTGAGTCGATCTATTGGGGGTTCATGGTCCTTTTTGGCATTGTGGCGAGCAGCGGGCCCATCTTTCTTCTGGTCCAGTCGCAGCCATGATGCCGGCAGCACACCACGAATTTTCCGACTAGTCTCGCGAATCACATCCGACTCACTATCTGAGTGATGTGACGGAGCCAAAGATTCCATGTCACTCCCTTCCTCCGCAGGACTGTCGCTATCGTCTCTGATAAAGATGGGGGATCCGACTGGTTCTTCAAGTGGTTCGACGGGTTGTACGGGTTTTGTACGAGAGGTCGAAGGGGATCTTGCCAGCCTCCGAAGATCCGGTCGTTGCGTAAGCCCCAGATCCTGCGATGGCTCAACAGGCGCCCGTGGCGCAGTGGGAGACGGGGACAGTTCCCATATGGACGCAGGCGGTATCCTGAAACGTCCCATTGGAGAAGCAGTTAGTGGGGAATTAGATACAGTCCTCTGCTTTTTGCGCTTCGCTGACAGGAGATTCGAGCTTTGTCGCTTTAGGAGTCTTTTATGTGCCTCGGATGGTCTGGATTGGAGACGGTCCAAATCAGGGAACTCTTCCGCATCGGACAGGGCCGTAATATCCGTCTGGTTACCGCTGTTTAACACGCTACTAGCACGTAGATGGCAGGCAGGGGACGACGTCTTTGGCGGCGAAGGCGATAGGGCTAACTCGTCGTCGTCATCCCAAAGAATTGGCCCGCTCTCTTCTGTGACCTGTGTAGGTTCGCCGCGAGTTGTCTCTTGACTCTCTTCATCGAGGAAATCTTGTTCTTGAGAGTCCTCTTCATGGGCCTTTCTTTTACGTTGAGAATCTTCCAAGACCACCTTGATAGGTTTGATGCCATGAGACTTCATCACTTTTGCGTACCGAACATTTTCCAGGAGATATGGATGTTGTTGGATAGGCTTCCGCGGGCGGAGAGAACGTCGCCCCGTCGTCTGCTCGCCTTCTTCTAAATCACCCAGCGCAGAACCATCACTTCGGGGCTGGTCGGATATAGCTTGCGATACTTGGCGTGGTCTGGGTGTAATCGTACCGTCTGAGGAGGGTGACGAAGGGATCGTAGCATTGGCAGTCCTGGCTGGGCTCTTCGGTACATCTTCCTTCAAGTATGCTTCCCTCCCAGGGATCGTCTGTGGTATCCTAACCTCCAGAACCGGTAAAACGGAGTTTTTCGCATCTTGGGATTGAGATAAAGAGGATAATGACCAGATGTCGCTTTTCGCAGGAGACAACGGGGAGTCTTCCGAGTCATCGGGCTTTTCGCTTGGTACGGGGCTCGCATTGCGCGGAAGTTCGTTCACGGGTTGAGGAGCTGGAGCTGGTTTGGCCGAGCTTCGTGTAATTGGGGAGCTTGGAATATCCCATATGTCCTCCACGGCCGGCTTTGGCTTCTCCGAGTGTTGAGGCTCCTCCTGGGGCGCTTTCAGGATGTCGACATCTTCGGTCTTGGGGGTTTTTCTTCCTTCTTCTGGCGGAGTATCCTGTTCCTTTCCATCACTCCCAACAGAATTGACAACCGCTGTCTCGGGGAGCTTGACACTTTGCGACTCGGGCTCGGTAATTATATGGTCTAAGTTGTCGATATCGATGTCATCATCGTCGAAGCTGCTGTCGTCGTCCTCGTCCGAACCCGGCACTTCGCCCAATTCCCTCCAGTTTTTCATGACTTTTGCTGTTCATGTCGTCGGGGACATTCTTTTGCCCTTCGTATCTCGTTCGCAGGGTAACTCGGTATGGGCCGTTGACAAATGTAGGAGGCGAATGGCTGGTCGTCCAGGCAGGCAACGTGCTTTCAAGGTTGAGACGCGTCCACAAACACTGGGAGACGCGCCGTGGAAGAGAATGTGGTCTGTGCGCTAGCTGTGTTTAATGATTTTCAATTGCCCACGCGTCATTGCTTGCATGCACTGGACCGGGGTTAAACGGACAGTGCACATGGCACCCGGCCGGCGGGATGGAGCTGTGCTACCGTTGTTGCCGTTACAGGGACGGACCCAACGAAACGCTGAAGCTTTGCAAGGGGCTCGGCGTTCTCGAACTGAAGGTCCAGATCGAATTTCGAGGTTGATATTCAATCATCCGGTCAACTGAGTTGCGACCATCAACCAAGACGTAAAAGTCAACAACAACAAGTCAAGATGCTCGACGGCAAAAAGATCATCACCATTGGTTTGGTAGTAACCTTTGGCATCGTAAATGGTCCGGGCTCTTCGATTGGATGTGCTTGTGCTTAGAAGGATGAGGTCTGACATCTCTGCAGGATACTATACGTTTGCCCCTAGCCTCCGGGAGGAGAAGGAGAAGCGTGAGGGCCTAAATCTCGGGTGAGAAGATGAGCTATAGAACATTGTGTAAGAACGGGTAGACTGACACGACAATAGTCCCCCGGCCAAGCCCTCCCCATATGAGATCAAGAAGCAAGAGTCGGAGAAAAGGGAATGAGATAGGATGCTAGCATGGAGTAGAAAAACAACTGCCGTGACCATACAATCGACCAAGGCATGAGGTATATATGAGGGGGAAATGTTGGTGCATAGTCGTCCATCTTCTTGTTTACTCAGAACTCATGACTGCAGTTCGTTTGAGAAGAAGCATCCAAGGCTTCATTTCCGTTCTGCCGAGTTTGAAGGCGGTCTTTATAAGTTGACTGTGGTTCATTGCGAATAACATAAAATATCTCTCTGCAGGGCTTTGATGGGTTTAAAGACCCTGTCGTGTCTCCCACTCCGGAAAAGCAAACAATAAGCTTTGTGAGACATTGACGATGTTGAGTGCAGCGTCACATCTGGCATGTGAGTTCCGTTTCTCAGTTGCTCTTCAGTTGCCAGAATCGTCATCATCCAAAATCAACAATGAACAACAGCCCAAGGACAAAACGTCCATGGTGTGGAAACCGAGGCGGTCCGTGCCAGCTGTCAAAAGTGTGGGATTGGCCGGATTGCAGGTGCGGGCTCCGTTTCTGAGCGCCAGACACGCAAAAGCTGCCCGTCCACCACTTGCCAGGCAGCCCTGGACAGCCTGCCGTGAATTGGCTCCGGGAAGATACGGGGCCCCAAGTGGAAGCTACTGTGACAGTCATAGCGCTCTGCTTTGGGGGTGTTTTCACTGGCGGGCACTGCATTCAGAGTGAGGAAAGTGGGCATCAGGCCATCCCCATTCCTCGAGTTCCGAGCTGAGGCCGCATCCCGTTTCGCCTACGAATCCCGTTCGCCCAAAAAAAAGCTCGTCCTTGCATGACTTCACTCCTCGCACAAAATCACCGTCGACGAACGAGCTCCAGGCCTCCGACTACGCACGCGGGCGACTCAATTGGACCCATCTCCAATCCCGACTTCGAACCCTCGACTTCCTAATCTCTGTCAACCGACAAACCGCCGTCACCATGCTTCGCACTCCTACCGTCTCGGCCCTCGTGCGCAACGTCGCCGTTCGCGCCGCTAAGCCCACCATCGTCGTCCGCGCCGCTTCCACCACCGCCATCTCCAACCCCACGCTCGCCAACATCGAGAAGAGATGGGAGCAGATGCCCATGCAGGAGCAGGCTGAGCTCTGGATGGCTCTCCGCGACCGCATGAAGGAGAACTGGGCCGAGCTTACCCTCCAGGAGAAGAAGGCTGGTAAGTGAGAAGGTTGAAGGTTGGCGAATTGCCGGGTGGAGCTCGACCGTCCAAGCTCCGAGCTAGTTGCATCACCAACGCCCGCCCCGAAGCTCCCCCGTCACCCTCACTCTGCG
Organism: Neurospora terricola FGSC 1889; assembly: GCA_009805285.1. Lineage (NCBI taxonomy): Eukaryota > Fungi > Ascomycota > Sordariomycetes > Sordariales > Sordariaceae > Neurospora > Neurospora terricola. The sequence continues at coordinate 41,608 of RANZ01000134.1, read as the reverse complement.
ACAACCCCGAGCTTCAAACAAGCTTCACGAGCTCCAGAACAGCTTTGGGATCGTTGGTCGGAAATGGATTTTGCCGGTTTAAAGGTTATCAGTTGATTGATGGGTTGGTGGGGAAGCTGGGATGAGGCCGAGGAAATAATCGTTGCGCTACATTGGAGGTGAAGAGGAGGGAAGCTCCGACGACAAGCAACATCATTACCACCATCAAGGTCGTCTCAAGAGACACGCAGGCCCAGACCACAGAAAGACTGACATGCACTCTCTCCCAACGCAGCCTACTACATCGCCTTCGGTCCCCACGGCCCCCGCGCTCTCCCCCCTCCCGGCGAGCAAAAGAGGGTCCTCGCCTACACTGTCGCCGGTGTCTTCCTCTCTTTCGTCATCTTCGCTACCATGCGCTCCTTCGCCAAGCCCGCTCCTTCCACCATGACCAAGGAGTGGCAGGAGGCTACCAACGAGTTCCTCAAGGTGCGTCGGCTCTTATCGGCTCTTTGTAGGAAAACATATCAACTAACGCATATATCTCTACCAACAACAGGCCCAGAAGTCCGACCCCCTTACCGGTCTCACCTCCGAGGGCTACAACGGCAAGGGCCACGTTCAGTCTCCCTCTGCCAACGCATAAATTTCCCATACTTTTATTTGTGCTTAGGGGTAGAATCATCCCTCGTTCTCTCGGATATCGCCCATGTTAAACGAGTCTGGGAGGATCGGGGGAAAGGACAGTGGTGGCATTGGAATGCTTTGGGGCGCTTAACACTTGGGTTGGTGTGTAAATACTGTACAGCTGACAATGCATTATCATTTCCTTTAGCCGGCACGTTCGTTTTGTTGTCCGGTTGAAATGGAGAGTATTGGGTATGGAAGGATTTGGAAACCCAACGGAGCAGGGAGCTGAGGGGAATAGCTGGATTAAGGCAGTGAGACATATGCTCCCGAATATCTACATTGGTGAGCACCTGAAACGGGGTATTCGAGGATTTATAGAGAAGTAGCATTCTTACACGAGAGGGGAAGCTTCCGAGATTCTGGTGAGCCCGCAGCCTTTAATGATGCCATTTCTTTATCCCCCTGCTCTGAGCTTCCATTGGAAGTGACACTGTTTGTTTGTTTGTTTACTTTTTCATGGCAGAAAAGGGGTAAGCTACCCCGGCCTGCTCCCAGCACCCACCCGTATCTCTGTAGTCTGTACTTCTGATAAGAGTCACGATGAGTCCAGAACCACTTACGTCTATGCCTTCGGACGGACATGTCATAGTCCTGCCTCGTCCGGACGCTCATGCCTGCTGTGGCAGTCGTGGCTAACCATCCTCCAAACATGAACTGTTGTATTTATTTCAGACGGCGGGGCTGAATTCCTCTCCCGAACTCTCCCCTCTGGCAAGCATCAAGTTAAGACTGACTTCCCAATTCTTTTCGTTGTCTTTTACGTGCTTTCTGTCCCTTATTTTCTGTCATGGACATTATGATATTCACATGCTTTTGGATGTGTCTGATGCGTTCCACAACAGCCGGTCTTGTAATTAGAACACATCCATCTGTATGCTGGACGTTATACCTCAGAACGGCACGTCCATCCTCACTCCAACCACGAAATTGTTCAGCTTTTTTGGCTGCCCCTCAAGCGCTACAAGATAACAACACCCGCTGCTCCGCTGTTGGCGACGATGACAAAGACACACCTCCAGCTCTTGTCGAGGTGCTGCATCAAGTGAAGACTCTACTCCTCCGAGACGTCGAGAGTCATTACGAGTATAACCAGTTTGCGTGGCATCGATATGGGCATCCCGATGAACTCAACCTCACGATCGTCGATCCGAGCAAAACATATGATCAATTGCATGATCCAACCCATCACCGTCTGAACGACCGTCATCGCCGTGGAGTTTGAGTTCTCAAGGTCGACCCAAACAACTTCCGACGTCCTCCGACGTTCACCTTGCCCGGTTTCAGGTTGCGTCCAGTCTGCGGTGGGTTTCCCCCACAATTCAAGTGTAGCCATGCAACGGGACCCTGCAACATCATTGTGCGCGGGTGTTATGCATGAGCGTGAAGCCGGCCATGAACAAGAATGGAATTCCCTTCGCGATCAGCTGAACGTCAACGACTTCACAAAGTCCATAGCAAGACTCCATCAAGATACCCAAATTTTCAAAAAGGTAAAGCCCAACTTCAACCCAAGATGGATACCGAAATGGAGCTTAAAGAGTCTCATGATGGAAAATCACAATTTGAGGGTCGTTCTAGAATCTCAACATCGTCGTGAAATGCACAGTGGAAGATACTCCGAGCAACCTGGAAGCTCGTAACGACGTCTTGGGAGGGCCGGGAGGAGCCGCATAAATTCTAGAGGTGGGGTCAAGTCGGTCATCTTTTCAAAAGCAGCAAAGCGAGCTCCCGTCGGGCAGCAGCAGCAGCAGCAACAGCAGCAGCAGCTGATGGTGATGATGACAGGAGGGATGAGGAACCTCGAGCTTCTCCCGAGCTTCTGCGCTCTTCTCATCTTATCGCCGTCCTTTCTAACATTAATCTTCGAGCTGTGTAAGCTCACGTACCATTGGCGGAAAATAAAGGCTGACTGTGTGAATTTTGCCGATGGTATCATTCGACATCGAGGAGAGGACGCGGGATACGGGATTAGGAAAAGAGCCGAAGCTGACGGGAGGCTCCTCTTGAAGAATTCCAGATTGCTCCCCGTTGCCCGCTAGGCTCTGAGAGGCAAAGCCGGGGAAGTGACTAAAAAGGAGGGGGGCGTGGTGCAGTTGGAAGCTCTGAATGGAAAGGGGTCCGAAACTCGGCGGGTGCCAGACCGGCGGGGCCATGAACATCATAACCTCACAAGAGGAAGCGGGCGGGTAAGGTCAGGCCAGGGAGGTGTAGCTCTAGCTTCAGGGGTGAAATAAATTCTACGAGGCCGCGTGGGGGGACGACGCACATTGCCTCCGTGGTAACACAGCGTTAAGTGACAGGCACACACCGATGGATGTTAATGCAGTGATGGCAATTGGTGTTGTCTCAGTGACTGTTTCGCGGGGCAGCTAACAAAATTTACCGGCGGGGAGGGGAGGGGAGACCTTGAACACCTGGCATGGAAGAATCTGAATTGCATCCCGAACGGGCTAACTCTCCAGTCACATTTTTATTTTCCACGAATTTCTCGACACTTTTCTCTGACATGGGTTCATGCCCATCACCCCTCATTCGTCGCGAATTTGGAGAGCAGCAGCCGCGTCAATCATCAATGTGAGAAGACAGAAAAAAAAGAAGCTTGGCTGTCAGTCAAAGGTACAGCATTCATCCGAAGACCGAGAAGAGAATAAAGAGAAATATCAAAATGGCTGCCTCTCTCTCATCCCGTTTTCACCAGTCCCGCTCTTTTGTCGGGTTCATGAGATTCCATCTCTTTCGGCATCATCCTATTTCTCTATTCAAAAGTTCATACAGTCTTACACAGCCCCTCCCTACCTACGAGTGTCAACCGCCAAAAGAGATTCCGAATATCCGTACCTCCTGCAGTTACTCAAGAACAACAGACACAACACCGACAGAAGCTTAACAAAGCAACCAGTTCGCCAACAACCAATTTTGGGGGCAACAACTTAACAAGGCTTTTCGCTGTCAAGACAGACCTCGCTCTTTGGTTTACACGAGTTTCTAAAGTCTATGACAACACCCTTCACAGGTTGGTCATCTCTCTTCTCTTGGAGCAAGACTCTTTGCAACACATGTTCCATGCGGAGGACTGGACTGCCCAACAAGAAACCTGAAGTGCACATCGCCAGCGGTGTAATCATCGGTGTGTCTCCACGCCCCCGCGTGTACCTGACCTGCTGAAGCCTGCCTGTCTGTCCGCTGACCAGTCCAGTGGCCAGACGAGCAGCGAGGGGGAACTAGCAGAGTAGAGATCTCCGACTCATCTCCAGCAACATTGGGCCTAATTGCGTAGTGCCCATCGCGATCGGCCAGAGCCAAGACAAAACACGTCCGACTCGTCTTGTGTCAAACCAGGAGAGCCGGGTTAACATCCTGCCCCTCGATCCTTGTTTTTTTTAACTCGAAATAAATACCAAGACTGACCTCTGTGTTTGAAGCCTCGACACTTCGTGACAACTTCAACAACCGCCAATACTCTGGTTGCGTCATTGGTGGATCCCCCTGTCTCGACAACACCACCGTCGCATTCTCCCTCCTACTAGTCTGCCGCCTACCCGTTCGACTACTTCGCGCCCCTCGACATAACTTTTTTTTTCTTTGACTCTTCCTCTTAAACACCTACAACATCTTTATACTATATTCTTAATTTACCACGCAAAATGTCGAGGTTATTGCGAGCAAAGAAGCTGGTCGCCCCGGCCCTCGTGGCAGGTGTCGCTGGTGGCTCCCTCTACTACATGTATAAGCCCCGAAACATCCCCGGTTACGAAGGCCCCGTTGTCCCTCCCCCTATCTTCGGCGCCGACGGCACCTTCAAGCTCCCCCGCTTCCCCCAGGTCAAATCCCGCGACCAGCAGATCGCCGACCTAAAAAAGAGCAACTCGGGAAACAAGGAGGACGAATATGATGTGCTTGTTATCGGAGCTGGCGCAACCGGTGCCGGTGTGGCTCTCGACGCCGCAACCCGCGGTCTCAAGGTCGCCATTGTCGAGCGAGACGACTTCAGTTCCGGAACAAGCAGCAAGAGCACCAAGCTGGTACACGGTGGTGTGCGTTATCTCGAAAAGGCTGTCTGGAACTTGGATTACGCCCAGTATGAGCTTGTCAAGGAGGCCCTCAAGGAGCGCAAGTACTTCTTGAAGACAGCTCCTCATCTGAGCTCGTGGCTACCAATCATGCTGCCACTCGACAAGTGGTGGAAGGTTCCTTACTACTGGGCGGGCACCAAGTTCTACGATTTCCTGGCTGGTTCCGAGGGCATCGAGAGCTCGTACTTTTTGACCAAGAGCAAGGCCATTGATGCCTTCCCTATGCTCAATCAGACCGATCTCGTTGGCGCCCTTGTCTACTACGATGGTGCCCACAACGACTCCCGCATGAACGTCTCGATCGGTATGACTGCTGCCCTTTACGGTGCTACTGTTGTGAACCACATGGAGGTCACTGGCCTTCAGAAGGGCGAGAATGGAAAGCTCTGCGGTGCTACCCTCAAAGACGTGATCCCCGAGAGAGACGGCAACGAGGCGACCCCCTTCAACATCAAGGCCAAGTGCATCATCAACTGCACCGGTCCCTTCACAGACAGCATCCGTAAGATGGACGACCAGAACTGCAAGGAGATTGTCGCTCCCGCTTCCGGTGTTCACGTTATCCTCCCCGGTTACTACAGCCCCGGCAAGATGGGACTGATCGACCCTTCCACCTCCGACGGCAGAGTCATCTTCTTCCTCCCCTGGCAAGGAAACACCATCGCCGGCACCACCGACGAGCCCGCGACCGTTACCAAGAACCCTATTCCCGATGAGAAGTCCATCCAATGGATTCTCAACGAGATCAGCCACTACCTCTCCCCCGACATCAACGTCCGCCGCGGCGACGTCCTGGCCGCTTGGTCCGGTCTCCGCCCTCTCGTCAGGGACCCCAAGGCCAAGAACACCGAGTCCCTCGTCCGCAACCACCTGATCGACATCTCTCCCTCCGGCCTCATTACCTGCGCCGGCGGTAAGTGGACCACCTACCGTCAAATGGCCGAGGAGTGCGTTGACGCGGCCGTCAAGGAGTTCAACCTCCCCGTCAAGCCCATCGCCAACCCTCCCCTGGTCAGCGGCACCGAGCACGTGGAAGACGAGGCCGTCCTCGACGGCACCTGCCAGACGCACGGCGTCCGCCTGATCGGCGCCCACGGCTTCAGCCGCACCCTGTTCATCCACCTGATTCAGCACTTTGGCGTCGAGACCGAGGTCGCCAAGCACCTGACCGAGAGCTACGGCGACCGCGCCTGGACCGTTGCTTCGCTTTGCAAGGCCACCAACAAGCGCTTCCCCGCCAAGGGCGAGCGCATTGCAGAGCTTTACCCCTTTGTTGACGGCGAGATCCGGTACGCGGTCAGGCACGAGTATGCCCAGACGGCTGTGGACGTGCTCGCTCGTCGCACGAGATTGGCGTTCTTGAATGCGCAGGCGGCGCTCGAGGCGTTGCCGCAGGTTATTGATATCATGGCTGATGAGCTCAAGTGGGATGCTAAGAGGAAGGAGGTTGAGTGGAAGGAGAGTAAGTTATCCCCCTTTTTTGTGGACCCCACCCCCATCATTACCAGTTCATCCCATCTTTCCCAAGTCTTTTCGGTATATAAGCTAACGAATTTCCCCCAACAGCCGTCGCCTTCCTCGAATCAATGGGCCTCCCCCAACCGATGCTCACCACCACCCGCGAACAAGTCGAGAAGGGCAAGCTGGACTGGTCCAACTCGATCGAGTGGAAGATGTACTCGAGGCACGACAAGCCGGTCGATGAGAGGGAGCGCAACGAGCAGGCTGAAATTGCGGAGCGCGCGGGGACTCATCGTTAATGATGAGGCCGTCGCCTGAGTTAAAAGAGGTGGGATTATAAAAGGAACAGTAGAAGAAGGATGACAGGACAGAAGAGAACCTATATTGCATTGGCGATGGAATGGGTTTTGGTTCAGGCAGGCGTTTTTGTTCTAGACTGGACTGGACTGGGTTAGCATGAATGAGGGTCACTTACGTTAACGTTATTTAGCGTGGTGATGTAGTTTCTTGTACATAGACTTTTTGAATCATTTATTTGAGTATATGTTGTGATATTTGATACCTCTTCGCTCTTTCGTTGCTCTAGTGACCTTCTTCGGGATAACATGGCGTGCTTGACGTTAGAGTTGCGGTTCAAGTACCATTACAGTCACTGTAAGACCTTCATTGTGGTTTTCCAGAAAGTTAGACATGACAAGGAAGAAAGAAAAGAAGTTAGGAAGAAAGAAAGGAAAACGGGAAAAAAGACAAGAAGTTGAGAAGAAAAAATAAAGGGACAGGACGTTCACCTAAAGAGGAAGACATCAAATGGAAGGTCTTAAGTGTACTTTAGGTGGATGTTGGCTTGTGGTGTCATTTGAAATTTGCACTTCGCTTTTTTTATTCTTCCATTCTCCCATTCGCTTTCCAAAACACCACTCTCTCTTGAAGTCAACAAAAACCGAAGCTCAGAAAACCCAGGTTACCCAAAACCACAACCAAGGGCATCCAAAACACATGCATGAAAACAGCCAAAACTTCTCTCTATAGAAAACAGAACACTTCCTAACTATGGCTACAAGAACAGCTGATGCTAGCTAAACCTCTTCCTAAGACATAACAGCAACCCCGGCCGGCCCTGCCCCAGCACCGGGACCAGCACCATTCTGCCCCCTCTGGTCCCCAACCCTCCAAGTATGTTCCTGCCTCGTCCCCGGCGGCAGCCATCCCCCATTAGGTTTAGCCATGCTCGCGCCTCTTTGTCTCCCCCCTCCTCCTGTTGACACCGACGAAGGGTTGGGCCCATCATCTTTCTTGTTCGAGCCAATGTCGGCACTACTTGTTGGTTGGACGAGTGAGGGCATATACCCGTACCCGCCTATTTGGGTATTTAGGCTTGAGGGTTGGTACTGGGAAGTTTCGGTGGTGGTTTGTTTGGTGTTCAAGGGCAGAATCGACTCGTCCATTTTCGAACGAGAAAGCGAGCGTGCGCGCTGATCGGCTTTGTTCTTTTCTTGGCTTCTGTCGTACAGGTAGAGACCGAGGAACGTGAGGGCAATCCCGACGGCTTGGACGTTAGTCGTCGGCGAGCGGAACCAGATGATGGCGATGATGATGACGAAGACGCGCTTAAGCAGGGAGGCGACGCTGTAAGTGACTGGGGAGACCATAGACAGCAAAACGAAGGCGAGGATGTTTTGCCCGAAGTGGAAGGTGCCGTTGAAGATGAATTCCACCGTCAGGCGGCCGTGGTCGAACGAGTTGGGCGTTTTTGTTAAGTCGACCGAGCCATCCCAGAGGAAGTCGCCGATTATGGAGAAGCCTTCGGACCACAGCCAGATCGGGCCGGTCAGGATGAAGGCCATTCCCGACGAGTAGCAGAGCAGGTTGAGCTTGTCGAGCTTCTTGGAGCGGTGGCCGTTGCTGTGTCCGTCTTCTTGCTCGGCGCGTGCGGCTTCGTTGAAGAGTCGTTTGGAGAAGATGTTTTGGGTGACGAAGATGATGGTGGCTATGAGGGCGTAGAGGATGCCGAGGAATTGGCCCTCGCCGAACGAGTGTTTGCCGGAGCAGGCCAGCATGACACCGATTGTAAGGGGTACGAGGGAGTAGTACGTTGCGCGCGGGTAGCGGATGTCGAAGATTAAGCGGTAGGCGAGCACGGTGAATAAAGGGGATAGACCCTTGATGGTGTGGACGAGCGAGACGGGGATTTTGGAGGTCGCGGACGAGGAGAGGAGGTGGCCGAAGATCTGGAAGGCTGCCAGAGGAAGCGTAGTGACGATGACATCGCGCGAGGGCTTGCGGATTGGGTGTTTGAGTGCGGGCACGGCGGTGCGCAGCTTGGGAAACGTCGAGGCTAGCCAGGAGGCTATGAGGCAGTAGGAACACACGAAGGCGAATTGGATAAGTGTGAGGGTCGCGGGTTTGTCGAAGGTCGTGAGGATCGATTTCGAAGAGGTGTTGGTCAGCGCCGAGGACCAGTACCACATCATACAAAGCCCCTATAGAGAAGAGATGAGGTTAGCTTTGAACATGACAAGAGGGTGAAATGTCCATACTATTAGCTTGTACGATACTGGCGCGCGAAGTGCCTCCGCAATCTCATGGGCATTCTGGCTCATACTCCCCGAGCGCATCCTATGTATCGCATTGCTAATGCTCCTTTGCCTAGAATGACCATGGCCATGGGAGTAGGCATTTACGGGCCCTGGGGAGTCTCTGGGAGCCCACGTCACCCTGCTTTCCCTTCTCGGTCGCCATTGATCCGAGGGCGCATTAGCACCCGCATTTATAGACCGGCCGTTGCCGCTGGGGTAGCCGTTTATTGTTTGTGATGTGTCAAAGTCGGGAAACTTTTCTGTGGTGTCTGGGGCCGCGCTGGTGTCGGCATGGTGTTGTCGGGGGTTTGGGGAAGCTCTCAAGGACGAGCCAGTCGATGCTGTGTATTGCGCCATGGCAACCGTCCAATTGCGCGTTGGCGATGTCTGAAGAGACAGAGGAGGTGGTAGAAGTGGTGGTTCGTCCCAAGGCTCGAAGGGGGGTTGCGATGATGAAAGCCGGCGGGGAGTCGAGTTCCGTTCCTGACTTGGATGTTTCGCGCTGCTGGAGTCTAGCACTGGACGGCGCTGATCATGGCCACGGGCACTTTGGTCTATTGTCTCGAGGACTTGTTGAGATTAACGAGTATGTAGTGTAGTGTACGAGTAGAGTATGGACAGCTATAATGTTAGAATGTACAGAGAATTTGGTGTAACTTGTAAAGACATTATGATGATTATGGCAGATGGTGTTACAAGAGTCCCAGACCAAACTGCCCTTTCTGTAACATTTCCCCTTGGTCAGATGCGATCCAGGCGCTCACTGATAAGAATAGTTCTTGGCGCTCCAATCCCGTCTTGGAATGCTTCCACGGGCAAGGAGAACCCCTACGAGCCGCTAGTGTCAGGGGAGCAGTCAACTAACTGCTTCGTTGGGCACTTGGCGGCACTTGCATCATCAACGGTCTGACGGTGCAGCACTTGCTGCGCCACATTCGGCGTCTGTTCAGCCTCAAATGACGGACGCTGAAGTCACCACCAGCCACACTGTTCCAGGCCGCTGCAGTGCAGTTGAGACCACACTTCCAGATCACGTGCATTCTGGCATTTCATTGGACACGTAGGTATTTAGCTGGGGATCCCCATTGGGATTTCTCCCCTTTTCCTTTTCTAGACTAGCCCCGAATCAACAATCAACTTTACCATTTGTTTCACAGTGCTTGGAGCTCGAAACTTTTGGAGCACGCGCATTCCACTTCGCGACGCCTTGCAGTGAGTGTACTTCGAGGCCGGTCCACTTCTTGCTATCGTCCACTTCGTTGCTACCATCACCACATCCTCGTCACTATCATCTGCCCACTCGAAGACGAACCCAACAAAGGCCTTCGTACATTGACGACCTTAATTTAAGTTTTGGATTCATCAGCAAACCAATACAGCACTTAGACACACACGAGAGCATCCAGCTCTCAATCGCTGGTCAAGATGGCGGCCACCAAGATGACCAAGAACCAAATGCGCCGGGCCAAGAAGAAGGAACAGAAGAAGGCACAGGTTGAGGTATGTCTTGGTATCTGTTACCCTTCACGCCCACTTGCTAAAATAATACAGGATGGCACCAAGGCTCCCGAAACCGAGACCACGAACGGCGAGGCGACAACAGACGGCAAGGAAGAGAGTCCCAAGGAAGAGACGTCCGTAAAGAACGAAACCGCACCATCAGATTCCGAAGTCAAGAAAGAAGATGGCCCCGAGAAGATCGAGGTCGATGGCCCCGTCGATGACCAAGTCGACGTCGAACTTTCTGCTTTCGACGAGGACCCCGCTTTCGCAGCCTACAAGAACATCTTCGAGAAGTTTGGTATGAGCCTGGACGAGGACGATGTGGCGAGGGAAGCAAATGCGGGCAACAAGGGTGAAGTCTTCTTCGACCAAGACGACGAGATTCCCAGCGAAGAGGAGGATGCAGGCAAACTATCCAAGAAGAAGCGCAAGAAGCTGAACAAGCTTTCCATTGCGGAGCTGAAGGCGTTGGTCAAGAACCCAGAGGTTGTCGAATGGCAAGACGTCTCATCATCGGATCCCCGCTTGCTTGTCCAGATCAAAGCTCAGAGGAACATCGTTCCCGTACCAAGCCATTGGTCCCTCAAGCGAGAATATCTTTCCAGCAAACGTGGTATCGAGAAGCCGCCCTTCAAGCTACCAAAGTTCATCGCCGAGACCGGCATTACAGAGATGCGCGATGCCGTCCTCGAGAAGCAAGCAGAGCAGACTCTCAAGCAGAAGCAGCGCGAGCGTGTGCAACCGAAGATGGGCAAGCTCGATATCGATTACCAAAAACTCTACGACGCCTTCTTCCGCCACCAGACAAAACCAGACCTCACCCGATTTGGTGACGTCTATTATGAGGGCAAGGAGTGGGAGGCAGATTATAAGGTATTCCGCGCCGGCGAGGTTAGCGATGCGTTAAGGGAAGCACTAGGCATGCAGCCCGGCTTCCCTCCCCCATGGCTTCTCCAGCAACAGCGTGTCGGTCCTCCTCCATCCTACCCTACCCTCAAGATTCCCGGCCTCAACGCCCCGCTACCACCGAATGCCTCCTGGGGCTTCCAACCCGGACAGTGGGGCAAGCCCCCTCTGGACGAGTACAACCGTCCCCTATACGGCGGAGACATCTTCGGCACCATGGCCCCCGGTCAACAAGGCGCCGCCGCCCCTTTTCAACAACCCCAGTTCCAAGCACCAGCGGCCACTGCTTTCGGTGGTGAGCCCATCGAGCGCACACTATGGGGCGAGCTCCAACCTCCCGCGGAAGAATCAGAAGAAGAAGAGTCCGAGGAGGAGGACGAAGACGAGGAGGAGGAAGAGGACCACGACATCCCGCCCGGCGGCACCGAGACCTCCATCAGCCAGTTCGACGCCGGACACCCCTCCGGCTACGCCAGCAGCATGCACCCCGGCGAGGCGCCCGTCGAGACCAACATGGCGGGCGAGTTCGACCTGCGCAAGACGCGGCGCGGCTACGAGACGGAGGAGTCGGCCGCGCCGAGGTCTGCGTACCAGGTCATTCCCGAAAGGCAAGCCCGGGTCGAGGGTTTCTTTGGTTCCGACAAGACGTACGACTTGGCGTCTGGCAGGCCGGGTGGTGGACCTGGACCTGCCGTGCCGGTACTCGGAAGAGATGATGATGATAGTCGCAAGAGGAAAAAGCCCGGTGATGTCGAAGTGGCGCTCGATCCGGATCTGTTGGCGGCGCAGGCTGGGTTGAGTAAGGAGGAGTTGAGGAAGAGGTATGAGGCGGGCAGGAAGGAGGAAGGACCGGGTGCTCAGTGGGCGAGTAGTTATGATGATGATTTGAGTGATATGATTGCGCAGGAAAGTAGGAAGAGGCAGAGGAGAGAGGAGGAGAGGAGGGAGGAGAGGAAGGGCGGGAGGAGGTAAATGCCCCTTGGGTGTTGAATGAGACGGTCGTAATTTGTAAACACAGTGTTCCAAGTTGGGCGTTGGAGGGTGGTGAATGGTTTCTATAATGAACTGCATAACACAGGGGTACGAGTGGTGTATTGGTTTGGTGGACTGGTACATCTTAGAATGCAAAAATCCTGTCCAGCAGCGTTCGTGTCCCTTTTCTTTTCTAAGTAGCCTCTCATCTGTAAAGGTTGACTCTTGTGACTCTAGGCTTCCACGAACGGGATTACTTGCGAGACACTCGATCACAGCTGGGCAAAGCACTCTCCAGCCGTGACACAAACTTTACTCCCGCTCCAGATATTTTCCCATCCCATTATTCCAAACTTCATCGAGGTCGTTTAAATCAAGCCGGTTTTGTCCTTCTGATCTTCGCTCCCTGCCGCCCCCACGCAAAACCCTTCACCCCAGCCACGTCTTCTTTTCTGTTTCCTTGGGGTTCACTTACCTTGTTCGTTGCTTCCTGTAAGGATACGAACGGAAGTAAAACAAGACAGAAATCGTATAGTAACGAGACGGGACAAGAACAGGCGAGGAGGATTGTTTTTATCTAAGAATGCAAAAACGTCGGTTACCTATGAATATAACCCGAAGAAGCAAAAGACGACGGAAACGAAAAAGACAAAAAAAGGCTCATGTTCCATACCATCACGCCATGGACACTGTGTCGTATCGAGGACCGAGGAGCGATGATGGAGTTGGAAGCAAGATTTACTGGTCTGTACCTAGGAAGTTTTATCTGGCGCTCACCAGAGGCGTGTGTCCTGGATATGATATCACCGGATTACTACCTTATGCAGGTACTCTACGAGTAGAAGCTACCAACTAACTGCGTCTGCCCCCCTTCTGCCGCTTTTCTGGGTTTTCTGCTTTCTTGTCAATCCTTTCTTAGAATTGTCCTTAACGTCCTGTCCTCACTGCACACATACACCATACGTCGTCGTCCCCCCCCCCCCCCCCCCCCCCTTCCCCTCCCCTCCATAATCACGGCAAGTATGAGCCTCAAAGGGTCAGGTCTTAAAACGTCTGAGAAAAAAACAGAAAAAAAACAGACCCCCCCCCCCCCGACGAGTGAGCAGAGAGCATCATTGTTGTCATCAGCTATTATAACTTTATAGATATGGAGCGAGGCGGACACAGCAGAATAAACGGCCGGGAAGAAGCCTGAGCTGCAAGAGGCTTGAAGAAGTAGGTCTAGATAGTGTTGTCAGACTTGTGTATTGGGATTTCCTGTAGACTTCATGTGGAGAAAGGGGGGTTTCCGTTATTCGTGTTTGTAGCAGAGATATATATCACAGGGTGTTTTGCTGTTAGTTAGTTACCTCATCAATCAATCGGCGTGTTGAGAAATATTTAGTTTGGACCAGATGCGAGTGTCTTCGGCGTGGGTTTTTTTTTTTTTTTCCCCCCCCCCCCCCCCCAATTTCTTTCTTGCTTCCTCCCCTCTCTGGGCACTGCTTTCTCCACCGGCATTTGTCTGAAGACAACTAGGTAACATTTTACCATGTCAGACCTTTTTACCTACTCTCCCGAGTCACATATCCCATAATACAGTTCCGTCCATGGAGGCGCAATGTATAGGTATCCTGACTATTCAACTTCGAAGCACGCTAACTAAGGTACCTCTACTTACCTCGACTTCAAGACGCATTTACCGAGAGACAGTTGAATTCCTATGTTCTTGCGTGGTAAGTGCTCCCCCGAGGCTGGTCCCGACATGGTCCTTCTGGTTGGAGACGTAGTTACACCCTACAGCTCGGAAAGTCGGAGAGGACGGCTGTAGGCAGTGTACAGGTACAGTAGTTGAACTTGGACTACTGGACATCGAGGACTTAAGCTTCTGATTTTAGGCTATCAGCTGCAAAACTTTGTCTGACTGGAATACCTAGCGGGGGTTAATATGTAGTGATGCTGGTGGCGAAGGGACACATGGAAGCGTTGGGAGGAAGATTCAAGGGGTGCTTTTCTATCTTCCGTTTCAGCTTTGAACTTGGCGACATAAGATGCAATAGTTTGCTCAGGGGCAGGAAATGCAACTAGGTAGACTGGCGCACACTATGTGATCTATCTTTAGCCTAAGGCTCAGCAAATAATTCGTAGGTCGCCAAAGACCTCCTTCTACCCAGTAGCTTGGTGTACTCTACTATGCTCTTTGCTCTTTGCTCTTTGTCTTCAACCCTGCCATACTCCAGGCTGTATGCAATATAACAAGCAAAATGCATATCCGATCCTCCTTCCATCCTTTCTACTTCCTCCTACTTTTGGGTATTTGTCCATCGACCTTGTGGTCCTTGTAAAAGTCTGCTGTTACAGCCTCTTCCCACTTCGACTTCGACTTTGACTTCAGCATCGGGCTGCTGCCACTCCTAATGGCCCACTGCTTCGCACTTAAAGCACTTCCACTTCCTCTTCCTGACTAGTTGAAGCGCCTCTTCCGGGCTCGGGACGCATCGGCTGTGATAGACACGTTGTTTGCAGTGCTGTTTTGGTCTCATGTCAGTACTAGGGCTTCAGACCGAAGAACAACGGAGGAAGATAGACTGACCTTATTACAACAAATCACCATCTCCGGCTGCGGCACCACCTCTCCACACCTCGCACAGCCCCCCGCCGCACTCTTCTTCCTACCACCAGGCTGCTGTTGTTCTTGTACCTCCGACCCTCCCCTCGCTTGCGCATCACCACTGGCACCAGTATAGGCACCAGCACCACCAGCACCCTCAGCAGCAGCCATCACCTTCCTAACCTCATTCAACTCCTTCGTCACCGCCATCACCGTCGCATCATCCACATACCTCCTCGCCAACAACACCGCCATATGCTTACCCAGCTCCTCCGCCCTGCTCCTCTTCTCCAGCAGCCAGACCGCCTTGTCCCTGACAAAGTTGCGAAACTCTCTGGGCAGGTATTGCTCCGAGCACAAGTGTTTCTGCAGGATGTAGGCGTCCCACTGCATCATGTATTCTTTTTCTTGCGGCTCGACGTCGGAAAACTCGCCCAGGGCGTCGGCATGCTTGGTGATCAGCCAGCCTTCGTCCAGGGGCGGGTAGCGGACTTTGGAGCCGGGGGCGAGTTCGACTTTGGAGAGGGGGTCGTAGATGGGTCGGTTGATGTTGTGGGGTATGTAGACGGGCTTCTTTTGGGGTTTGACGAGGGGGCCGCGGCTGCGGGTGGAGGTGGCGGAGAGGGATTTTTCTTTTTGCTGCTGCTGCTGCTGCTGCTGCTGCTGCTGTGGTCCCTTGGTTGGGCTTCGGCCGACTGGGAGATGAGGCTTTTCGCGGTCGTTGGGATCGGGTAAGAGACGGGATTTTACCCAGGAGTCGTCGCCGTCGACGAATTTGGTGAGGTCGAGCGGTTTTACGGGAAGGCCGAGGGAATATAACTTGCTCGGTTCCCAGGGGGATGCGGTGGTCGAGGTGTTTCCAGGGGCTCGTTGGATTGCCACCACGTACATGCGATTCTTCTGCTCAAAGCTGAACTCATATTCGGGGTGGCATGAGAAGTGAGCGCGGAGCTGGCTGATGCGCTCGTGCTCAGCCGTGCATACGATACAGGAGAGCTTGTTGCAGGTGACCTGCAACGCCTCCTCGTTTTCAGGCGTTTCAGGCGGCAAAACGTAGGTGACGGTGTGCTCGTCTACTAGAGGATGTTCATCGTCGCCTCTTCGCCGTTTCCGTGGCTCCTTCCCTACGGCTGTGTTCCATAGTTGCCTCACATTGTAGTTGACTTCCGTCCTGTGGCGCCGAGATCGGTTGGGCGTCAGGTCACCCTCGGCCAGTTCGTCTCCGGCATCAGCAGTGGAAGAGCCGTTAACTTCCCAATTCCCCGTCTTCGCGGCCTCGTCGTTGATTGTTGGGTCATGATGATGCCCACTGATACCATTAACTCCGTTTGTACCATTTACTGGCAATTCTGACAGGGGCTTCTTAGGGGCCCAAGGGTCAATTACTGTAATAGAGGGCATGATGTCCTTGGGCTTCTGGTTCCCTGTTAGTTGGCTTGATATACTCGTTTGCCAGCGCACATCAATGTCCATGACGAAATCCGTAGGCGTCTCTCGGTTCTGCTGTATCCTTGCTTTCAACCTCGCCGTCTTCCTGTTGCGAGTACGGAAAATATCAGGAAGCTGGGCGGAAAGGGCCCACTGTCGCGGTGGCAGGTTACGGACTAAGGGATCCTCCCCCTTGGCCGGAATCAGGCTGCTGGGTGGCCAGTTTGGATCTCCGGCTGACTCGATTTCGATTAGGACACTGTAGGAATCRGCAAAGCCAAAGGCGGGATCATCACCATCCCGCTCCAAGTATATTTTGTCTTCGGGAATATCGAAAGCCTTGATAGCATACAGTCGAGCCATGTGTGTGGATGCGGCGGCAGGGTTCCTGTAAACCTTGAGCTCGCATAACTGGCTATCGACGTGCAAGAGAACCTTCTCATTCCCATTATGACCATAAATGCTCAGTTTGCAACGTGCCCGCATGTTCGCTGTATCCCTCACGTTGGGCGCCACGATGCCGTTAGGCACACCATTTTTGACGCGGGGTGAATCTTTGTGGATGATCTTGAGGACCTCAATCCGCAAGCAGCGGGGGGTGTCGCCGAAAGGGTCCTCGTATAAGGGAAAGCCATTGTTGTCGTTAAGGCGTCGACGTTTTGCTGGATGCTGGCATGTGTCGTCGAGGTCTTGATCGGGGTGGTGACTGTGGTCGGCAAATCTGACGTCGGACTCATGAGCAGGCACCCGAGACTGGGTGGAGGGCTTGTTGCCCATTCTATCTTCCCAGTAGTTGGTAGCGTGAATCCAGTTCCGATGCAAGAAGGGTAACTGGCGGTATCGCCGACACCTCGATGTCATAGCTGAGGAGAAAAGTTAGAATCATACAAGATAACATGTGGGAGGAGGATAAGTTTCTGAGTGCAGGGAGTCTGTGACGGGGAACTTGAGGGCTCTGTACAATAACCACTGTATTGTCTGAAGTAGGGAAGCTGTATACCCAAAAAGACAGCTCTGTGTCTTGTTGGGATATGACAACCTCAGCAGGTGCATAAAACGGTGATTGAAAAAGAAAAGAGGGCGAGGATATGAATGACCAAGCATCCAAAGGGAAGATTGATTGTGAGAACGTTTTGTCCAAAGTGAAAGAGAGGTGAGCTCAAGGGTAAACGTAGCGGCAAAGACAGGCGATGAGAGCTAAGCGGTCGCCACGGTAACCCTGACAGCGGCCTTTGGGCATTGTGAAGCAGAAGGCGTGATGCCAACCAAGCCCTATATCAAAACACAAGGAGTCCTCTATGCAATGAAAAGGGGGCCCCGGTTGCCGCGTCCAACAACGGCAACAACTTGTCTTTTTGAACTGCCTAGACAGACGCAGCAGTGCGACAATGCCAATGGCGCTGAACAGAACCAGAGCTTCCAAGTCCTATCACTAAGACTGCCTCGTATGTTGAAATCCAATAATGAAATCTCTGTTGAGATGTCTCCGTTGCGTCAGGCCCATAAACACATGGTGTGTCCAGTGAAAGCCGAATTGTGTGGGAAGATTGAGGGATAGGGGTAGGGGAGAGAAAGGATAAATAAAGGAAAAAGACGCGTACCGTTACCAGAAACTGGCACAGAAACAAGAGAGGTGCCATGTTGCTCGCGATTCCCGTCACGTCTCACTCTGTGATGCACGGAGCCCATCTTGTGTGGTCGGCCCCAGTCAATCGTGGATCCGGGATGCCAATTGTGCACTGTGCTGAAAAGTTTAGCGCATAAAAACTGATAGCTRGCTATCAGATTTGCTGCGATAATTGCTGCGAGATGTGGTGTCGCTCTAACACCCATGAGACGCCGAGCAACAGGGAAGTCGCTGGATGTCGATTGGTGGGAATGTTGCAACAACACGGGCGCTTGCGCTTCCACTTCCAGCGAAGACCTCCACTGATCTCAGAATCCGGTGACGACCGACAATGTTGTGGTGTCAAGGTCAGCTGGCCGACGAGATTCGAACTGAATGATTGTTGATGCAGAGAATATGGCAAAGAACGAGCGCCTGCGCAAAATCGTTAGTATTTTGTTTACTGTCACTGGGGAGAAGAGCGCACGTCAATTGGTGCGGGGSAAGGTGCGTTACCAGATCGGAAGTTGACAGCCAACAAGTGGAGGGAGTGAAGTGAGTTGGTGRTGGAGGAAAATATGAGGTTGTGAACCAGGGAAAGTTCTATAGGACAAAACTCCAAGTGTAAGTCTGCGGGGACTGATCTGGAATGATAGGTGAATGTTACTGAATGTCGAATGAGGCTGACAGTGACAGGCAGATGACTCTCAGGCGTCAGTCAATGCCGGATGGCCTTTGCAACTCCAACTAGAGAAATCCGAGCAACAATGGGGCAGGTGCGTTTCTTACGTGTATGTTACACTTGCACCTGCCAACTTTGACAACTCTTCAAATTTTGATTTCTCTTCGTTTGATTTTCCTTCCTTCATCTCCACCTCGACTCTTACACCAAACCCATGGGCTTGATCTCCACCACAATGGCTATCTAAAGACATGCATCTTATTCTGATTCATTGCTGTGGCATTGAACCAAACCATTCGTTGACATCGTTCATAGTCAACTTCCGTCCCATATAGACGGAAGTGGCTGATACTCCTTGGCGCGGCCAGACGACCAGAGCATTGCCCGCGGCAAGCTTAACAAGTATCGAGACTGTTATGTTCACTATCTTCCCTGATCAGACGAAATCGTCGTCATTACAGGTGTTCGAGGGCTCTATTGAGTAACTGGACCCAGAAGTGTGGTATGTATTCGTCATTCGTTGCAGCCTCGGCCTCTTCGTCATTGCTGGCTGACCAAAGCTGTGGGAACAGGGAGGCGACTTTTCGACGGGCACACGAAGCCTTCATATCTCAGTCAGAGAATACGAAGATGACCTTAACTTCGTCGGCCATTCAAGCAAAGACTCCGGCACAACGCTGTGTCCGGGTAGTGCGCCAAGATGAAAGGGGCAGCTTCAGCTCCCCAACCCTAACCCTTACCAGCGACACAACATCTTCAGGACTCCTCAGCCTGGAGAGGCAACGAAATGAAGATGAAGTTTCTCTGGAATCATATCACTGGGGAAAAGGATCATGCTTTTGGTCCAGGAGACTAACAGCTTATTGCTTGCTATCAAGTCTCTCAGATGACCTGGTATCCACACCACCAGCCTTGTTATTGCCTTGCCGCCCCTTTTCCCAACATGAACCGAATGTCAACAAACAGACAAAGAACGGCAGTCGTTAACAAAAACCGACGAATCAATCAAAGGAATCTTTGGACATTGTGTAAGTCACGGCACTTTATTTCCCTCTTGTCTGTCGAATACCTGTCGTTTGTTGTGGTCCTCCGTGACTCAGCCCATCATCCTCCACACCCCCAGGAACCATTACCATCAACTCTCCCAAATCCCAGCGCCGCCTGTTCCGATGCCCAAAGTACCAAATCCCGCAGCGACCCCAGTACAACTGATGAACTGGAACAGAGCAAAGAGCAAAGCACACTAAAAAGCCCCAACTCCATGCTCAAAACACCATCCAGATCTTTCACCGCACTGTATCAACATGAACCACCATTTTCCTCCGCGTCTTGGTGTCATCGGTACCTGCCCAGTGGTCAACTAGATGAGAATGGGATGCTCAGATCTCACCCTCATACTTGTAGTTGTCTTCGCCCTCTATCGTCCCCACAACATCCATTAGCACATCATATCCTTTCCCTTCCCACTTATATTCTGCCCCAATCTCCTCAACCAGGAGGTCGACATCATCGGAGAAACAAGAAAAGTAGTCAGACTCACCATCCTCATCCTCCTCCTGCTTGGTCTGCACATCAGGAGTAGTCTTCTCCTTCTTCAGCGGGCGTTGCTTCTCCTCGTCATCGGAATCCTCGGGCTCCGCCTTGTACGTGAAGGGCTCACGGTTGTCAGCGGAACCATTCTCATTGCCGGAATCCTCGTTGTAGTTAACGGTCGCAGTGGCCCTCTTGCGCTTAGTGGTGCGGGGAGCCCGAGGAGTCTTGGCCTTGGCCGGGCTGCTCGTGCCGCTGGCGCCCACGTCATCGGTCAAGGAGCCGTAGTTCTTGGGCGGCTGGATGTCGTGCGATTTCAGGAGGCGCTCGTAGCGTTTGGCACTATTAGGGACGGGCAATGTATCAGTATGGTTTGATGTTGTATGTCAGAGGGGCGAGAGGGAAAGTGAGGGAAGAGTGATCGAGTGAGGGAGTGACTTACGCGGCCGCCTTGGAAACGATGCTGAGCTCCTCGGCCACTTCGGTCCAGTTGATTTTGCCATTGGTCGAGTGCTTGATGCAAGTCAAGAGGAAGTTCATCTGCCCGGCAACGTCCTGGTTGGCTTTGGGAGGCATTTTGATGGTTGAGTGAGATGAGGTCGGCTGGGGAGAACTGCTATCAGGTCAGTTGACTACTGGTTTGAGGACAATACTGTCGAGTGACTGTCAAGTGACTGATGTGTGATGTCTGGTGGCTGTGGTGCGATAGAGTGACAGGAAAGTGGAAGGTGCGAGTGGACTTGCAAGATGCGAGAAGATGACGCTATTCCTTGCAGCCAAATGCGCTCGAGGAAATTGGACTCACTTTTGGTCGACAAAGTTGTCAGAATGATGAGTTCCGCGAGTGCTTCGAAGGAGAAGGCGTCGGTAGACAAGTTTGTGGTTGTTGAAAGGAGGAAGAGTGAGAGAGACGTCGACGGATGGGGGATATTTATGGACGTCTAGGACCCCACTTCACGACAACGTCTGTCTGAACACCGTCTCTATTATGGCAGGCGGCAGGACCGTCAGGACGTGTTTGTCGTTTGAGGCTGCTGTCCCGGACGGCTGGTCATTGGATGAGTGGTCATACTCGACAGGCTGCAGCGGCCGTTGACTCGAATATTTCATCCGTTTTATTCATCGTCCGGGCAACCCCACCACAATTCTAAGAATTTCACAGTCGAGTCCGTTTGCCCAAGTGGGATGGCAGGTACGCCATAAAGGATTCGAATACCAGAGAGTGACGTCCAGCCCCAGCCCCCAATAAGGCCATTTCATCAGATACACCCACAGTGGTCTTCACGTCCTTCACAGGAGCTTTCCTTTGAAGTTCCGGTGGAGACGATGTTCGCACATGGCATGAAAAGCAACTCAAACGTTCAGCTCCTATTGTTCTTTTGCATTTGTATCTCATCCCTTTCTAAGCTGGACAAACCCGGCCATGGAACATGTAATATCGGACAACGAGGCGGTAAGCAGCGCCTTCACCTGTCCAGAGTCAAAGCCTTGATGTTCTTGGCCGTCTTTCAGATCATCACCTACCTATCAAGGCCCCTTTCGGRCACGTGCCTGAGGTCTGCAGATGAGCAGTTCCCGTCCAAAACAGCGAGTGTTTGTCGTCTGTCGCCCGTCGCTACCGTACTTTGCCCAAAGTTTGGTCGCACAATAGGCAGTCGACCTGGCAGTCTTCAAAGCAGAAGATCTAGGATATAGCTAGTGCAGTAGTACCCTAGGGCCCAGTAGTCATATGCTATATAGTTATTGGTTTCCCGTCTTCCTACCCCTTTTCATTTGTTTACTTTCTGATTGAGGTGAAATTTTGAAAGAAAACCAGGGATCGAGCTTCGGAGCCTGCTCTTAGCTTGGTAGGGGCATACGCTGGTAAAGTCGTTACTGTCAAAGCATATATGGGTGGTGCCGTAACTCACCGATTTGTCCCCAAGATACCAAAAGGCTTCTAGTATCAGTGATCGGGGAGTGTCTGCCCCCGAAAAGAGCCAGGTTATATAACTGGGAGCCGTAGTTCTTCACCTGGCTTAGTGAATAGCACCTCGAATCCTCCCCCGAGGTACCTCTATGCCATAAGAAACCTGGATAAGGCCACCTACTATGTAGGTTCTTGTACCATGGCTCTGTTCATCCATTGTTTTGTTACCTACCTGGATGTTTGGCAGGTGACGGGCAGAAAAGGGCCGGAACCTTGAACCTTCCAGGCTGTGCAATATGGTTCATGGAGTCTTAGCCAGAGAAGCCTCAGGGTATAAAGTCGACTTCGAGTCCCTCGACTCCAATACTCTTTTCCCCTTCTACTTCCATCAGAGAGCAACATTTTGAGGTACCGTCAGCGCTTGCCGTGTCTTGATCTTCAACTTGACGTTGGGCTTTCTTTCCCTAGCATAGTATTGACGGCATAGAGCATCAGCTTTTGTAAGTCATCTATATAAGCAACCTCGACTTTCCAGACTGTTATTTGCTAACCATAATACTTCGTCTTCCTCCCACAGAAACTCACAATGCCTCCCAAGAACCCCCGCCTCGTCCCCGAACTCCGGGGTAGAGAACCTCCCAAGGAGGACAAGAACCTCATCTACAGTGTACTCGAGAACATCGCCGCCAGTGACACAGTCAAAAAAGGGCTTCTCAAATTCGATGCGGCCAAGGCCGCCGAAAGAGCCAATATCAGCTCAGGAGGACTTCGCAACAGGTGGCACACAATCCGGCGGACGTTCAAACTTAACGACAATCTTCCAGTCCACCCAAACAGAGCCCACTTTTCATCAATCGAGCCCGAACTCCGTGGCCTGAAGCCTACCGCCAGCGACCTCAATATCATCTTTAGCATCCTCGAAAATCTCAAGGGGAAAGTCCAAGCTGACTGGGTCAAGGTTGCTGAGCGGGCTGGCTTGAAAAGCGCAGACGAGGCTCAGCAGGCGTGGGAGAATCTATGTGCGGAGTATCAGCTTTGTAACGAAGAAGTTGCGGTTCGGAGGGCTACCAACGCTCTTTGCCCTCAATATCCTCGGGTTGCCGTTACCAACGAAGCTCAGCCTGCCTTTATTTCTGTGGCTGATTCTATTTCTGTCCCCCATACTCACCAAGGTCCCCTTCCCCCCTGTACCCCTATTTGGCCTACAGTCACGAATGTTCCACCTAGCAACAACCTCGCTGCTCCTCCCGCCTCATTGCCCGCGTTCACACCCGTCAACGCAGCCACCAAGCCTCATGCCCCTGGTCATCACCAAGTCTCCGCCTCCGGTACTCATATCAACAACAACCACCTCGTCAACAAGGAGCCCGCCAACTACGCCAGCACGGGTACCCAAACCGACGCTAAATGCTGTCCCACCAAGGCTTTCGGCTTCAAGGTCGTTGCCAGAAGCCTTCTCTGGAAATCCATCCTGGCTGAGGAGGAAAATGAGAGGGAACAACATGAGAGAGTCCTTGGTCTTTCTGCCCGTGGTCGTGCCCGTGCCGGTTACTCTTGGTCTTATGACACACCCACAAGCGAGAACGGCGAACCTGTCAATGAGCGTAGTAATGCGGAGCCTAGCATCACGTCCACGATCACGCCTACCAACCAGACCAATGAGGGTACCGAGGGCACGAGAGGTAGAGGTAGAGACACAGGTACTCAAACCGAAGACCCATGTTGCCGTGTCACCCAGTTTGGGTTTAGGGTGGCGTTTGTTTATATGTTCGTTGTGCTTGATGCCCCTGACCAGGAGGAGAGTGCGTCCAGTTGGCCTCTAGACTTTCTGGGAGCAGAAACTGAACAAGTTTCTAACACCAACCTCAGCTCCTTCTCCTCCTCCCCCTCCTCCTCCTCCAGATCTTCTTCTGGGACTGCGACTACGACTACGACAGCAACGTCGACTACAACAGCAGCAACTTCACCCTTACCAACTCCCACCACCCCAGCCGGCACACCCTTCCTTCCCACCAACAAGAAGGCCAAAACCCTGCTAGTAGCCGCCAGGTACATGTGGTCGCTATCAGCCAAGGCCGAGTATGAGCACGATGAGAGTCTGGGGGAGTGGCCGGGTTGGCTGCTCCTGGACCAGGGCGGTGGTGGTGTGTCTTTGACTGCGTATGAGAATGCGGTGGCTGCCGCGGGGGCGCCGTTGAGGTTGTTGTGGTTGAGGGTTGCTGTTATGATGTAGTTGGTGGTGTTGTAAGGGTGCTGTAAAGGGGAGGAGGGAAGTAGGGGGGATGGGAGGGTGGGAGGAGGTGCAGCAAGTGTGCGTCTGCAGCTGTTCCTGCGAGTGTTCCTGGGTCTTTTTGTGGTTGCTGCTACCGCGAGCAGCAGTAACAACGACAACAACAAAATCAACAACGACAAAAAGAAGAAGAAGAGTAGCGACGATGAAGATGATGCAGATAGAGATGGGAAGGGAGAGGGAGAAAGAGGGAGGAACAGACGACTGCTGATCGCAGTTCAGCTCTTCTGCCGCTCACAGCTCTCCGTCTGCTCGCGAGGGGGGTGTTGGGTCTTGCGTAGGTAGCTTTGGAGGTGGAATGTCGACGAGAACAGTATGGAAGTTTGCACTAGTTGCTGTGGACATCACGATGGCTGGCAGAGGGGATAGTTATGACTGTGAACTGGTTCATTTTCTTTGGCATGGACGTTCACACTACTGTTTTATAGCGAAGTCATGGATTCCCCTTCCTTGTTTGTCCTTCTATCAGCCTTGTTGAATGTCGGGAAAGCAGCAAAACGTGATAACTGACCACGACAAGATCCATCATACCAACGACCATACCGAAAGAGGAGAGCAAAGAAATCTATTTCTCGCCGCCAAAGAAGATCCTCCAAGCTTCGAGGATGGGCAATCCGTTGACAACGCCAAACCATCATGCAACCGACCAAAGGGGACACTCCCAACTCCGAGCTTGTATAAAGCAAAGAAATGGAAATGAAAGCCAGCTTTGCACCAAGACCATGCCAACTGCTAACATAACCAACACCGGGAAAGCAAATGTCTAACTCCAACTCCGAGATCGAAAGTAGAAAGCAGAAAATTGCCACCAGGTACCTAACCAGGACCAAAAACTCCAAAAGAGGCCGCCAGAATATGACCACCGAGGAAATTCCAATCGCAGTGGAGAGACACAATATTCTTGCTGAGGTCATAGTCATCCTTCGTGTGCTCAAAGCGTACCGGTGGTCGTGGCCCATGTTGAGATTCTGTAAATGAACCGAAGTATTAGCAACCGTTCTAACTTCTACCTTCCAAGCTTGCATGCAGAGGATTGACGAGGAGGGACTTGATGAAGGAAAACGAAACAACCTAACTCACCTCGTGCTAGATCTCGCCGAAATCGACGCCACCACCCTCAGTAGCAGTAGTGTAACCATCGTCAGCCGCAGCAGCAGCGAGGGTGTCCGCAATAGCCTCTGCGGCTTGGGAAATGCCCTCCATCGCGGCATCGATATCATTGCCGTTGGAATCACCGGTGGCACCAGCATCAGTAGCAGCGGCGGCCGCAGCCTTCTGCTTCGCGGAAAGACGGGGCTTACGAGCAGCGGGCTTCTTTTTGGCGGGGGTTTCTTCCATGAGAACACCGTCGGGGTCCGTCTCAGTGGCGGAGCGCTTAGTAGCGGTACCAAAAGCAGACTTTGAAGGAGTCTCGGGCGTCATATCGTTAAAGCTCAAATTTCCCATGGCCGTGCCAGGGGTGGCAAGGGCGTCGCCCTGATCAGCACCAGCTCCGGGAGTCAGGAGCATTTTCTTCGGGCGACCACGGCCGCGAATACCAGTTCCAGGGGCTTTCTTCGGGGTAGAGGTAGTGACAGGCTCGCCACCATCTCCCGAAGCAGCAGCAGCGTCGGGGTTGCCAAGCTCGTACTTGCGACGAAGAAGACGGTACATCTCCTTGTACGAGTTAAGCTTGAGGCCAGCGCTCGCGGCGGCGCCCTCCATGTTGACCTCGAGGGGCGCGAGGAGATTGTTGAGCGCGCCGAAGAGGACCTTCACCTCGCTACTGGTGAGGGTTTGGCCGCGGAGGGTGCAAGCGGATTCTCCACTGGCAACGGCTTTGGGAGGCATTTTGGATGGTAAATCTGGTTGTGGTCATAATTAGTATCTTCGTGGCTGATAAGATCTAAGGGGTGGACTTACGTTCGAGTAAGGCGAGTGGAAGATTTGAAAACTTCGTGGTGATCGTGAACGATTGTAGGCAGGGCCAACAAAGCAATCTTGGGTCTGAAGGAATCTTGCTAGCGACGAGAAAGAAAATGTCAGCCAGTGTCTGAAGACAAAATGAAAACAATCCTACCACTACTGGGAAGGAAAGCTTACGGCAAGTAGCCTGGTAGTCTACGGCGAAGCTCTCCAAGTTGTTGCTTGAAAAAAAGAAGAGTGTCCTGACGAGGGGGAAAACAAGTGGAACAGAACAACAAGTACCTACCTGATAGAAGCCAGGGGTGGGACCGTTGCCAATGGGAGGGGGGAAAATAAGACGTCACGCTCGGGCAAACATCACTTCCGAGAGTACTCGGCGTGGCCACCCTACCCCTGAAGGTCCTCAAGATAAACGTCCCCTCGTTGGCCAATGGGGAGGGCTCTTTGGAAAAGTCGTAAGAAGATATATGACGTTTGGAAGGTGCATTTCACATTGGATTTCCATTTGCAGAGTATTTAGCTGGGCCTGGCACGCATTCATGTTATCTCTTTTCCTCCTCAAGCCGCCAATTAAGCATTTTCACAATCATTGCTCGCCACCGTCTCAGATAGGAGGACTCGGCAACGGTACCTTGCATAATCGACATAAAAGCAGTATTAGTTCTTGCAGAAAGCCTTTGACTGATCCATTTCAGACGACAAGCTACCTGTAAGTCATTGTATGTCCACCAAAGACGCCCGACCATTGATACCTCTACCAATCTCCAGTGACCACAAAAGAGTCCAGGACGAAGCCGGCAGCGCCAACAAACATACGATCGACCGAAAATGCTAATTTCCTCTCGAACGCCTGTAGAGTAAAGAACCAACCCATATTAAAGCAACATCCGCCTGTATAATACCTGACAAATTCAACTCCAAGAACAATCAAGCCCAGATTCCAACCGCAACCGGAAAGTGTCACCAAAACCGAACTCCAAAAGTCCTAGTTGAAAACACCGAACATCAAGAAACCGATTCGAATCAACGGGAAACGACATCTTTGAACTTGATGTTGTGGATGCGGCAGAAAGGTGTCAATCGGTTTGAAGAGGCAAGCCTGGTGTCTGTGTAAGCAACAGCGTCAGCGGCCTTTTTCTAGTCACGTTGCGATATTCAAAGACAAAAAGGGGACAAAGTAAGAGGAGTACTTACTTAGGAACTCAAATCTCGCAAGAATCAGTGACAGCATCGTCAGCCTGGGAGACACCACCCTCGTCGATGGCAACATCGATGCTATCGCCAGAGGGACCAGCATCAGCGGGGTCAGAGACCGGCTCCATCTCATCGACAGAAGTAAGAGCAGGAGCAGTAGCAAGAGCAGCAGCAGCCGCTTCCGCAGCCGCCGCCTCCCTCTTCTGCTTAGCCGTAACACGTGGCTTACGAGCAACCGGCTTCTTCTTTTTCGCGGGAGTTTCCATGTCCTCCATGAGGGTGGCATCTGCATCCGGATCCGCCGCATCGGCAGCAGTGCGCTTCTTCGAGGAAGCGGTTTTACCACCGAAGATGGACTTGGAGGGGGTGTCGGGTGTCTCAAAGCCGTCAGCAACAGAAAGAGCATCCATGCCTGCGGGGACTCCAGGAGTCAAGGGGGTCGGGCCACCGTCAGCCATGGCGATGCTGTCGGCTTTCTTGGAGGAGCTACGGCCGCGAGCGCCACCACCGGGCGTCTTCTTGGGGGTAGAGATGGGTTCACCGGTGCCATCGTCTGCAGCAATGGAGGAGGGAGCAGTGACAGTCTGCCTGGTGCTGCTGACACTGTCGATGTTGCACTTCTTCTTGAGGGTGGGCCACATCTTCTTGAAGGAGCCCACAGTATAGCCGGCAGACACGGCGGCGGTGTCTAGGTCTGCCTCGAGCGGCGCGGTGAGGCTGTTGAGAACGCCGAAGATGAGCCTCATATCGCTTGGGGTCATCGTAACACCGTTGAGGGTGTAAACGGCTTCTCCGACAGCAGCGGCTTTGGGAGCCATTTTGATGGAGGTCAGTCTGCTTGGGAGAGAGGATCAGCTTGGTGTCAGTGGATTGAGTAATGGACTTTGTCCCTTTGGCATGATGTGGCAGTTGGGACAATGACCACAGACTGAGAGGTGACGAGAGGGGAGGGGGACCAGATATCGCTTGACCAAGGAAGACCCGGATTCCTTTCGAGGAGTTTGTGAGAGCATGGAGGCGCATGGTAGTAGACAATTGACGGCAATATCAACAAGGTACAACTCAAATAGATCAACTTACTGGCGAGTGATGAAGGCGAGATTTCTGTGACGACCGTGGAGACGATCGTGGGCAACGAGGGAATATTGCGGCGCGATGAGCTCCTATCGGCAACGTGGAAAAGCTTAGTCAGAGGAACTATGAAAAAAAAATGAGGACAATTCTACCGCGGCCAGGAGTAGAAAGCTCGAAGCAATTGGCCTGGTGGGGGAGGTCAATGGAAGAAGATGTGGTTTACTCACACGAAGCTGTTGGTGATGTCTCACTACCTAGAAAGCAAGACCAAGCAAGCGAGGCAGATTCGAGGTTGTGGTACGTCGAACGAGGGGCTGGTTGTGATCGTTTCTTCGGAAGGGAAGAAAAAAAGTTCCTGACCAGAAGGAAAATAAAAAAAAGTGTTCGCTCAGAGTAAACCGCGTTCAATAGGAGGGGAAGCGGAAATCAAGACGTCACGCTTGGGAGAACCTCGCTTGCGAGAATCTACTCAAACAATTCGGCGTGACCACCTACCCCTAAAGGTCCTCAAGAAAAACAACTTCTTATTGGCCAATAGGGAAGGCCCTCCACCTCTGAGAAAGTCTAGCCAAGGAGATAAGGAGGATACTACACGGTAGCTTGCATACTGAAGGTAGTAGGTATCCAGTTCCTGCAAAACTGGCTTCCAACTTTGGAAAATACCTACCATTTAGTTAAGACGACAAACATTCGAAAAGTTCCCCCCTCGTGACCATCCGTTGATGCCCCCTCCCGGACCAAGAATTCCCACATATGCCACACTAGGCCAATGAGGACTGCCCTCCACGGCACTCCAATCTAGAAAGATAAGGCTGGGTATAATACCAACATTGATACCACTACGTCGGGTCCATTTCAATGTTTGCTCCTAGAAAATCATGTTTGGAAACACAGGAAGTCAATACCTCTATCCTGCGGGCGTAGTACCTACCTCTAGGTAGAGGTATGGGAGTTTGCACTAATTGCTGCCCTGGAAATCACGATGGCAGGCAGGGACAGTTATGACTGTGAACGGAACTGGTTTATTTTGTTATCTCTATAGATGGACGTTCATCCTACCTCCTGCTATAGCGAAGTCATAGGTCCCTTTTTTGCACGGCCAGCTACATGTACCTCTCAGAAAGCCTTTCAAGCAAAGCAACGAAAAGACTTTGATGCCAGCCACCACCTCTATGCTTCTTAGGTATCACGAGGAAAACACTCCAAGCGCAGGAGATGTCCACCAAAGACTGCCGCACATGCCATCGATAAGGTACCTGTACCAATTTTCCAGTGACCAAGAGTCTAAGACCAATCCGACTGCGCCAAACAAATAGTATGCAATCGACTGAAAATGTCCATTTTCCCTCTCGAACGCCTGCCTGTGTTCCTAGCAAAAAAACCCATAATGAAAGCAACACCTGTTTATGCGACTGGACTCTGGCCACCCAATCAACACCCATGACGTCTAGTCTAACCCAGAACCAAACCGAACTCCAAAAGTGCAAACCACATCTAAAGAAGAAGCGCAAAGTTGGGAGACAAGAAACGTCTTCGAGAATAGCGTAGTGGTAGTGTGGGATTGTTTGCAAAGATAAAGAAAGAATTGGTCGTCGAAATTCCAGAGAGTTAAACCTACCTCAGCTCGTTTGATGGTTGTATAACCACCACCAAATCTCAAGGGCAGTGAGTGATACTGAACTACCCGTGTCAGTCAGTCAATAGTGTAGTCCTCATAAGCACCAATGCGGTCCGACGCACCCCCTTTCTACCGGGACGATCTTGAGGTTGATTATATGCAGATTCTCTTACCGCCCCTTCCTCCATCTTTTCAAAGTCTTCTGTGATGATGAATAACTAAAATGGGTATGTTTGGAGAGCGGTTGTAGCCTTTTTCATCGTATTGAGGTCTGACAGCCGAACGAGAAACGGCTGCCATGATGACCTAGGTAAGCGAACATTCATCACGGCGGCTGTTGGACCAATCAGGGCGCTACTGCGACGAGTTAAAAAAAAGGCTTTTTGCTTTCTTGGTTGGATGCAACTAGCTGCAACACAACGGTGTTAATGCTACGCTAGGTGGCCCCCATAGTGTTGGCGGGAATTTGGGGGTGACGAGATTCATTAGGTGCTGTATGGTCTAGGTAGGGGATTGTGCTAATGGAGGAGTTCAAGGGTAGAAAGTTAGGTAGAATCCCTACATACAACACTGACCGGGAAGAAGACGTAAAATCCAAAGAGCAAGATAGGATGTAGTAAGATGATGGTGATCATGCCTGGATCCAGTCCAATCAGCCAGCATCAAATCCTCCCAAGCAGATCCCTGAACACCGAACCGTTACATACGAGGTCAGATACCTTATGCATGGAAGCCTTCTAGAAGAACAAGAAACCGAAGCTGATTAACCGTACCAAACGTTTACCGTTCCTTTGTTGATAATGTAGTAGCAGTGTGAAGTAGCAGTAGCCTGGCTTCTAGACTACGGGAGCGAGCAATTACGACGCTGCCCTAGTCACGGGGATGTTACAGACAGAGAGCACAAGATGGATTCGGATATCACATTACACTGCCCCCAACGGGCGGGCATTGAGTCCCTAGCAAATGTTAACATCCTAAGGTACCTGGTAGTGTAGATAGCCTTGAAAGGTACGCACGGGATGTCCGAGCCGGTCTGATGTTATGCGTGGAACGAGGTATCCTCGGATCAGCAGGTGTTGGATATCTTGCAGTAAAACTCGATAACGCCGGGCTTATACTTCATCCATGTTAGATGAACTATGCTCTGCAAAGATAGGTCCAGATTGCACCTTTTCGCTTTTTTTGAAACGACGGTTCGTCACGATGGTTTTCTTGTGTTGCTGATCCGTGGTCATTCCGTGGTCATTGGAACCTAGGTACTAAAGGTTTCCACGTTGAGAACGCGAGTCACTCACCCTTGGTTGGCTTTCAACTAACCGGCTGCTAGGTTGGTAGGTAAATTTCCGCTTTTGGTGACAAGATGGAAGTTTCCTGAATTCTTGAGTTACACCCTTTTCAACCACCGTTCAAGGGCATGGTGAACGAGTGACAGTGTCTGATGTATGACCAGAGTACTCCGCGAGGAAAGAAAAAGAACCAACAACACTCATCATCCACCCCAGCCACCCAAAGTCCCAACAAGAATACACTCCAGCACCGCTTGCTCAAAACAGACGAAGACTTCTGCATACCATGCGCGGGACGTGATAGCGCTCATCACTCTTCGGCGCTTGTCGTTAATAACCGCCGGTTGTCGGTTGTTGGTCCTTCAAAGTTCCCTTCCACTTCCAGTTGTCCGAAAGGATTCTCTGACGGAATGGGGCCCGCGCCGCCGCGCAAGTCCTTGTTCTTGTTTGTGTGCTTGTCCTTCCTCCTCCGTGCCAGTACCTCTACTAGGGTAGGGTGGGCGAGTGCGTTGGTGTCAATCGATGGGTCTAGGTAGGCGCGCTGTTCAGTGCAGTCAGGGGCGGGAGGGGGTAGCGGGTTTGCGTTGAAGCTCCGCCTCCTACCTGCCTCACTGTTCTCATATCAAGTGCGCTTGTTTCCGTGTAAGTAGGGTAGGTGGGTGGGAGTTTGTCTGAGGCAAAGCCACTGCTGTCAGAACTTTATCAGGCTACTTCTTCCTTCTGCTCCTTCCCTTCAGTAGATGGCGATTACTGATCGGAGTTGAAGATGGTGGGATGGGAAGGTTGAAAGTTGAAGTATTACTTGGTTGCAGTTAGTGTCGTGTCTGGATTTTTTGCTGTGCCTTCACATGAACAACAAAGGAAGGCATCATTGAAGATCGGGGCACACCCCAGCCTACCGCAGAGAGCAGGAAACAAGAGGGAAGAGGATCGGAAGTGGGGGTGGGTTCCCTTGTGAGCGGACCAGGCACGAGACGAAAGAACATTGTTCTTGCCTTCCTTGCATTGTTGCATGTCCAAGAAACAGGGAGTGCCTGTCCTCTCTTTCCCATTTGCTCTCCATCGCTCCTTCTTGTATACCCTCCGACTACCAGTCTGGGTTAGGCACGACCCAAAGGCTTGAGTTGCGACTTCCCAATGACTTTATTCCTTCACAGTGTCATATTCTGATATCGATAAGGAAAAAGCGTTGAAGGATCCGATGGTCGTTGCTGGCCAAGAAAAGCTAGATTTTTGCCGAACGTTTGTTGTAGCAAAGCCGGAAAGAGACGCATGGAAATTCCAGTCCAAAGTCAATAGAATCGGAACTAGACTCCCAGACAGCAGCCGCATGTCAACACAGCCAATACCATATGTCTGCAGCCTACATGTAAACCTGTATCAGTGTATGAGCCTCATCATCCTCACCATGGATGCCGCGGCCCCCATGTCAAGGAGTTGTTGTCTCCTCTGCCTCGCTTAAAGCGGATATATCCGTGCTTTGTTTCCAGTTAACAACCTCAGGTTCTTTTGCCAGCGGGTGTTCCAGTGGGAGACATGGATCGAAAGATATGTCAACAACGCATTGTGAACCGGGGAAGCAAGGGTTGAGGTATTTTGCCCTCATTGTGTGAATGTGTGTATCATGCGAGACTGACTGTGGAAGGTTAAGTTGTCTTGTACCTTCCGGATAGTAGCAAGTACCTCTATGAAGGTAGATGTACGGTACTGTATGAATAGTTGCCGACTCTGCAGCTTCTTCACCCTCCGTCCTTTCAGCATGATGATACGAATTCGGGGTTTCCTGTAATGGCTCGTCTATTTGAGGCACGTTATTGGCCCAATCGAGCGAACGTGTCAGCAGGTCCGGTTCGGTCTCTCACTGCACCATCTGTTCCACCTAGTCTCCGTAGCACCGCTTTTCCCGGCTTGTCGGTGGTCAGCATCTGGTTGGCTGGATTCCCTTTCGTCTCACGCACACCTATTTCTTTCTGTGTGTGTTTTGGCTCCTTAAAAAGGGACACCATTACACCACTGCTGCACTGCAGTAGCTCGGTTGATGGGCTGTATAACCAGCTAGGAGAGTAGCAACACTGAACGATAGGAACTACCCTCAGTAGTATGGTACCATCATAAGCACCAATGCAGTCCGACGCATCCACCCCCTTTTACCGGGACGATCCTGAGGTTGATTACATGTAGATTCTCTTACCGCCCCTTTCTCCGTCTTTTTGAAGATTTCTGTGATGAAAGAAGAACCAAAAAGGACAGGTTTGGAGAGAGCAGGGAGGGAAGCGAACCAAAGTAAAAACGAAATCAGAGTGCAGTGAGTACAGTGAGTACCCACACAGCCACTAGGCACGGGGTGTTCGCATTCCAGGTTCACTCTTCAAAGCCAGGAAAGGCGGAAACGGGTATAATAATGCAAGGACTTAATGAGACTCTCGAAGCTGTTGAATGCTCAAGACAAGGACGGGACAATATCACTCACCAGCATCTGCCCCATTTCAAAGTCCTGAGATCCAGCAGTTCTGAACAGGGGGATACGATATGCACTCCCTGTCACACAGCTCCGCACAGGAGCATGAGCACCACTGTAGGGCGAAAGGCCAGGTTGGCCCATATTATTCGGCGATATAGACCTTCTAGAAGCAGCGATGGAAGCTCACTCTCAGCTGATAAGGCCAGAATGGGGGTGTCACCCACCGTACCGAATATGGTATACTGTTGGATGGTAGGTATAGGTAGTAATAAGTGCGCAATATACCCTCGTACGGCAGTACGCAGTAAGCACTTAGAGGATTGTTGGTAACGAAACGAACATTGTGCCCTGGGGGGGAGGGCGGTCCCATCATCATTTTGTACTCGCCGCCCCGCCCCGCATCTTGACATCTCAGTCAGTCAATCGTCTTTTGTTTGTCCGCGCATTAGTCATAGCTTCAAGCCTTACCTAGATAGGTAGGATTCATCACTAAGCTCATCACAGTGGAAAGAGCGATAACAAGTTCCCTGTGGTGGAAGTGATAGAAGAAGACGCGAGGAGGAGACTAGGCCCCTCCGCCGACGGAAGATGAGGAAAGGGAAAGGAAATGGCGGAAGCCCGATCCCCCTCCCTCGCTCGCTCGCGTGTGTCTGGCCGGACTGCCGGGTATAGTTGGTAGTAAGCCAAGCTAAGTAACCAAACCAAGAAAGAGAAGGCACACGGTGCCGCACAAATGCCGTACAACCCATGTTAATTACGGCGGCTATTGGGCCAATCACAGGGTTGCTGCGGCGAGTTAAAAAGGCTTTTTGCGTTGTTGGTTTTCTGCAACTAAAAAGTCCGCATTAGTGTCGTTCGAAATAACATCCAGAAAAGGATCAGCAACAACTCAACAGATGAAAAAGAAGCAGAAAAAAAGAAGAGAATGATGCCCTGAGATAACAATAACGCGCAATCATCTCATGAGCTTTTCCCAATTTTGGAGGAAAGCAGAAGAAGTGGAAGGTTCCTGTTACCTATCGGCAATAGAACGTTCGGACTCGTGGTTGGTGGATGATAGGCGAGTGGTACCCTCACATTCAAGTGAACATTGGCGTTGGGGGCCAAAACTGAAGCCAAGGATGATAAGTCGATGAGTGGGAATGGGAGGCTTAGACTTACAACGGGTAAGTAATTGCAACGAGGGAACCGAAGAGAAGGACAAAAAGTAGCTGCCTAGAGGTAGTTAATTGTTGTCGACCGGCAACATCATGATACCACTGCATCATGGCAGTGTCATGGCCGCATTTTTGGCCTTTTGTTTTCTCGCTCGGTGGACAGCATCCGTCATTCATCATAAGGCTGAGTTCCGGACGGGAACGGTACACTGCATTACCATCCCGGCTCGGGTGTCCGCAGACCGCAGAGCTGAAAAAATAAAAAGGTTGGCAGGTTGGGTTGCGCACTGCGAGTTCGTGATGGGTGCGTGGTGTGTTCCACTTGCTACCATCTAGGGCTCAAACTAGGAATCCTGCCAGATGCTGCGAGCGGTTTAGGAAGTTGCATTCGATCGTCGCAGTGGTGTGTTGTGTTGTGTTGTGTGGGATGGTTGATCAAGTTGGTTGGGACGGACTCCCTCTGTTGGCAAGAGAATGGAACATTGAAGGGCGACTCGGAGTTCACCTGACCTCATGCCGTGGGGTGATTGGGCAACAAAAACTGGTTTGACTCATTTGTTGGACGCGAAAGTGAGAGGTATGTTCCTTCCCTATCTGCTCCTGCTCGCTGTTGCTTTTGATATTAGGATTACACAGTAGAAGAGGAAAGAAGCGAGGTCGTCTCGTCCGAGCTACGGTATCCACTTGCCGCAAGGCACCTCATCCCGCGCGGAGTGGAGGTTTTGCCGAGCATGTGGAGACAAGTGGAGGATTCCCGTCCCCGCCGCAGCTGCCGCCGCTTGAGCMGTGTGGGGACCGGCGATCAACCGGCCAACCGGCCCCGCACAGACCAGGGCCGCTAGGGCGGGAGGGCGGCCCAGGACGGCCTGATGGCGGAAACTCTTAGTTGGCTTCCACTTTGTGATTATTCCATCGGATTTTGGTACCTGACACCAACAAGCCAACGATTCTGCATCCAGACTCCCTCCCGTCGAGGCGGAGATGACAAAGAGAACAACGTAAACCAACTGCATCCCGCCTTTCTGCACATTACACTTTACAGTAAAATGGCGGTCCGACCCTTGCATCCTCTAATCAGCACCGCTCTCATCGCGAAATCCCGCTTTCAGCGCCTCACTGGTGCGCTGCCGTGCGCTAACGGATGACTTACAGCAAGAGCAGGATGCGCCTTTTGACCACTGACATCGATTGCATGTTTCGATCAACACTCCGAATGGTCATTCTAAGTCTTCCTCCATTCGACCTATTGCGTCACCCTCAGAAGTCAAAAGGATGCCCCTGAGGAGTGAGGACGCCTTGTCGCAATTCGCGCACCTCCCGCCCTGTCTTGCCTGACGGTGGACGTTCGTCATCCTCGCAATCGAGTCCTACCAAGTCCCATCACAAGTCCTGCCTGCTGGATGCAACGATCCGACGACCCCGCAGTTGACTGGTTCCTAAACGCGAGTGAGCATCACCACCAATTACCTGCTCAAGTCGAATCAAAAAGTCCGAATAATCGAATGTAATCCCGGCGGCCGCGTGGGCAGCAGGTATCTCGAAATGTGTGGTTCTTTTTACCTTTCTCTTTACGCAGTATGTTTTTGGCCCCCACCCCTGAGCACCTCCAATCTTCGCACCAGCGACGAATCAAGGACTGTTGGACGCCCTTGCAACGATGAAAGGCCAACGATAATCGGAAGCGGAAGTAAATGAGTTGCCCGGAAAGAAATATCAGTGATCTCGCATTTTGTTGGTTGATAACAAGGTGCCGACGATAATACGAAACCGGGGCCTTTGTGCGGTTCTAAAGTCAGGTACGGAAGAATGTCCCCACATTGGTATTAAACTCTGTACCTTTCTATCTACGGGGCCATGGAAGATGAGCACTTTAAAAGTTACATCGATACCTACTACGTTACTTACATACATCCCGTCACATCACGTTGGCCACTGGATCGGGTCTTTCAATCGGTCTCACTTTCACCAGTCAAACGCTCGGCAACGGCAGCACCCCGCTGCCCCCGGGCACCGGGCCCCTGTACACCGAAGTGATCCATTCCAGTGGACATCTAAGCCACCCGAGTCCCTGGAGATGGTACCTTTGTAGGGACGTGGTCACTATCGTGGTAACCATGAGCATCATCTGTCATCGTCACTATCACAATCCCATAGTCCAGGGCCTTTTTCCTTGAACCAACAAGCCAAGCCAAGCACCATTCCTTGCTTGTGGTTCGGCGTGTTCTTTACTTCTCTTCTCTAGCTCTCAACTCTCTACCAGTCTACCTAGATCTGAGTCTACAAGTAAGTTAGTGTATGTAAGCCGGAAAGAAAGAGACTCGCACTGAGTAAGGAGCAAGGTGCCTCCACTTCCACTTCCACTTCCTTCGGGCAGTTCTTTTCAAGCCACCCCTTGAGCTAGCTCGCCCCTTCTTCTTTTAAGGTTGGTTTAACCCATCATCAACCCGCCTGCTACGATCACGAACAAGAAGACGAGTTGGAAGCTAGGTTCTGAAGGTCCAACCATTCAAGAAAGAAAAGAGAAGAAGAAGAAGAAGCAAAAACACAGAGCCTCAGCACGTTGTTCGTTAGGTGCCAGCGGGGCGGGCGCAAAAAGAGCCACCGTTCGGCACCGAGGACTTCAGACAAGGCAAGGCAAAAACTAGTTGAAAAGAAAAGAAAAAAGACACAAGATAACGCAAAATAAGTGCTAGTGGCTGTATTTGAAATCACCAAAAAAAAAAAAAAAAAGAAATGCATCATCTCGTCTTGATGTCTAAACGTACTAGACAACACGTGTTTTACAGGGCAGTCACGTTGCCAATATCCCCCTCGTAAAATATGACCAGATATGTTTTCTTGTTCGGCGTGTTGTGCACTACTAGACCAACCAACCTACCCAGAAAAAGCTAGAGGTAAGTCAATGTCTTAAAGAAGCTCCTTTTGGGAAAAAAGCATGGGAAGGGAAGTGGTGAGTTTCGTGAGTTGAAACTCCAGTTGAGCGGAACTCCGGTCGGAAGTTGCGTGTGTACATACATACCTGTGATGGAATGGAATGTGATGGGGATGATGAGCAATCAAACTTTCTGTATTCTTTCTGTCATATGTAAGCCAACGACAACCCCTCCCCTCCCTAGAGGTACCCAGGAAAACCGACCTTACTTCCTCATCTAACCGACATTTTGGTTCTTCACGGTTCAGTTGGCGCGCAAACTCTCTTTTCTTTTTTTCTGGTTTCATCTTGTTATTTTCGGAAGGTTTGTTGAAGGTTTCCTAATTGAAGGGTAAGGGATCAGTCTTGGCGGGCTTTGGGTACAGTCTCGGAATTTTGAAATGTGGTCTAACAAGCCCGAATATGTGTTTCTATTTCTTTATTGCGTAGCATTGTCATGATATGTGCAGTGTAAGCTAGGGGTGCATGTGTTCGTTCAGACATGATAGAGAATAAGCAGAGATGGAAGTCTGGTGTCCGTAAAAGAAGAAACTGGTAAATAACAAAAGAGAAAGCTATGCTAACGAATGACGAAGAAAAAAGATGAACTCTGTGACAAAAACCGCTGAATATGAAGTTGCATGCGAATGAACTTGAAAAAGATGATAAGCCAGACTCTGCCGCCCGCGCGCTAACCCGTGTAATGTTTCTATGCCCGACCAAACCGACCAACCGACCGCCCTGAACAAAAACCCAATCAGAAAAGAACCGTCCGTCCATTCATGACCGACCGACCGACCTCTTTTTATGAACTGTTGCATGAAACGAAGAAGAAAATGAAACGATCAGACAGATACAAACCCCAGATACAAACCCCAACTTCCCGCTAATGATGAACAGATATCGAACAGAGCAGAAAAGAAAGTAGCACATTAATCGTACAAGCGAGCGATGAGTGAGTTGTTGTCCATCCCACAACCGCTCTCCCTGATATTTTCCCCTTTTGGTATCTCCAACACAACAACAGAAATAAAAGAAAAAAGTAAAACATAAAACATCTTGATCATCTTTTGATACACACGTAATGGGACTTGGGATAAGGGAATCACCTTCCCCAAGAATGGCCCTGGCCACTATCAGCCCTCATCGAAGGCGGCAGCGACGAGAGAATGCTGCTGCTGCCTAGAGAAGGGATGGCCATAGGTGGGAGGCCACCAATGTTGTTGGTGGATGAAGAGAGGGGGTAGTGCTGACTCATAGGGCCCGAGGAAGAAGGTCGTGCGAAGCTGTCGTAGGTCTCTGGTCGGAGATCCATGGTGCCAATGTCGAAGCGTTTGGAGCAACCATCTTCCATGTGCCTGTTTGTGAAAGGATGTTGTTAGTATTAAGAAATAAAGGGATTGGGATGGTTTAAGGAGAGGGAAGAGGGCTTACCTTCGCAGAGTATCCTTCCTGGCAAACAGACGGCCGCAGTAGTCGCACTTGTGGCTGCGCTCCTTCAAGTGCACGCTCTGATGATGTCTCTGGAGATCGGTTTTGCGAACAAACTTCTTGGTGCAACCGGCTTCCTGGCAGGGGAAGGGATAGTCCCGGTTGGGCTCGTGCGTCTCCAGGTGCGCCTTGTAGTTGTAGCTCCGGCTGAACAGTTTCCCACACCCCTTAACCTCACATTGAAAGTTGGCTTCCTCCTTTGTCGTCAGGCGTCGTTGTTGTCTCTTGGGACGGGGCACTCGGTAGGATCGTTGTCCGTTTTGGAGGAAAGCTGATGTTTGCGCTGCTCCAGGGCCCGGATAGAACTCGGGTTCGAGGGGCTGGTAGTCTGACTTTTGCCATCCCGATGATCCTCCATCTGAGAGATAATCAGTAGTGTTGTGTGTGTAGGCGCCGCTGTCTGAAGGGTACGAAGTGTTCATCGAACGTGGTGATGGGTAATGTGAGACTTCCATGCTTGACCCATACTCTGTCTCCATCTTGACTCGCGGTGTTAGCGGACCACCCATCGATGTGTTGGAATGGTAGGAAAGTGACGTCCTCGATGCAGGTGGAATCGGAGATCGGGATGACGGGCCGGAAGGCGGCGGCGTAGACGTTGAAAGAGCATGTCCGTCGTGGTGAGAGTGGTAAACATCGTGGCTGTATGGATAACCCCCATACGACCCGTACTCTGCGGCGAGGATGCTAGGCATACCGGTGGCGGAGGAGGCAGGAAGAATGACGGTGCTGTTCCAGTCGGGCTGACCCATTGATTCAAGCGGCGGCAGTGACGACCCCGGGTCCATAGACGAAGTCACGGAGCAGGACTGGTCACCATATATGGACGAGATCTTGTATTGCTGTTCCACTAGGCCGGGCGAGGGATAGTCAACTGATGACCTTTCGGAAGGGCAGTAGCTGTGCGAGGGGGTTGAGGGTGACCTGGTCAGAGAGGGCGGAGTGAGGGCCATGATTGAGAATTTTTTTGTTGATGGGGGGTGGGAGGATGTTGGCTGATGTTCAATTATATACGAATTCGTAAGACTGAAGATGAACACGATGACACACGATGGACCTTGTTGTTGGAGAGCGAGAACTAGGGGGGAGGTGCCGAGTAAGATGCGCCGGGGGTCCGATTGGGTTGTTAGACGCACTCAAGGGGCTTCGCCTAATGAAAGGATGGGGTGCGAGCCAGATATAGGGATGGGCGGATGGCAACCGGTTGGTACGGATCTTGTATTGGGAGTTGGACCAAGTATTTGGTATATACTAAGGAATGGTGATCCTGAGATGTGAGGCAGGCTGTGGAAGTACAGAACAACGGGTGTGGATGACAAGGCAGACAACCGGGGTGTCTTATACACCTCTGTGATGGGACCATCTTTTCTGCCTGGCTAAGAATGGAGTAAGCGCTGCTATACAGAGAGCTTCCCCATAGAAACTGGGGGCCAGATGCGCATCATGGGGATGCAGATGACTGGGCAAGGGGCAGACATACCTACCTTGGACCTCRCTACACACACAGTACACAAGAGCGAGAAGAAGAGACATGGGCAGGATGTAGCAAGGCAAGTGGAACCTCGACCTCTTGTTCTCACCAGAGACATGGGTTTGCGGTGGTGGCTGCGCATGGGGTAGGTAAGGCTAGAGCAAGGAGTGTGTATGTGATTGAAGCTCCTGGAAGAGGAAAAAGGACATGACAGCCCATGTACCGATTAAGACTTGCGGACTAATTTGGGTTACAAGATCGGTTGACATCACCCTAATTGGGAAAAAGGATTCCTGCAGAACAAGCAGCTGTCCTGTCCCGGTCGGTTACAAGTTGGGAGGGAAAAGAAACACGTTGGCTCAGAGTCTCATTCAGACTCCAAACTGAGTGAGTCCTTGATTTGTGTGTAGTGTAGCGTAGGGGTGGGGATATACAGCGCCCGGAATAGACCAGGGGGCCCCGAGTGCAGTGTAGAGAGATGACGGACTCGGATGAAAATAGAACTCGATGCAGTAAGGTGCTACCTCTCAGACGGATGAAGTATACCTATCAGGGGTGCAGAACGAGGTCGATCTAATAAAAGTAGAGGCTGCGGTATATCCCCGTTGCTGGAGTGACATTGCTGGGTAGCTGAGGGCTTGTAGTGGTACCTTGAGGCTTTGTATAGGGCAGCTGTTGGCATGGAACCTCCTACTCGGAGTCCCAACAAGCACTTGCGAGATCCATGGGTGTTTGGGGGGCCCAGCCAGGACCCGCTAACAGGGCTGKGTGACCAGTCACACAGCAGCTCACGGCACCACCCCCCCCCCCCCCCCCCCCCCCCCCCCCCCCCCGCCCCGCCCCGC
>RANZ01000133.1:953-70051 GCA_009805285.1 Neurospora terricola FGSC 1889 | reverse complement strand
AACGGCGGCGGCGACGGCGGCGGGCGGCACCTCAAGCTGGGCCCAAAAAAAAATCGGGCGCCGGGCCGGCAACCGTCGCGGCCAGGGTCGCGTCAGCCACTCCTTCCTTGGGAGCTTCAGCCACACACCACTTAAAGTGCTATAATTAGTCCCTTATCGCCGCTTATCAGTGCCGTCATTCAATGGCTTGACCCCAAGTCCGAGTCCTCCCGTCGCTCTCCCACTTGGACCGATCATTGCCTGCCGCCTGCCCTGCCGCAAAGGTGCGTTCCAGCGGCTGCAAGTCTGCAAAGGGAACTTTGCGAAACCTGAACCATCCAAGTGATTGCAGACCCGCTGTAGGGACTTGGGAAACCCTGAAAGGGTCCAATCGTCAAGTCCTCAGGTGATGTGGAGAGATGGGCGGAACAGTGAGGTGACGTGCACCTTCAAGAGCCAGTGACTGTCTTTGCCGCTCGACTGCCACCGAGGGCCACGGCCAGTCGGCCACGGGGAGCCCACAGGTACGTACTTGTAGGAGATTTGGGACAGACTGGGTTGCCCCTTCTGTTTTCCATTGGCCTTTATTTGAGCGCGGCGCCATCTCTGATCCATCTTTCTCGACGGCGGTGAATGACTTTAGTCTTGAACATCAAACTACCTGGAAAATTCTCACAACTAGACTCATTTTTGCCTCGTTGTCTTTAGCTTCTTGCTTCTCTAAATCTATACTCAACTTCCCATTTCGCCTATACCCCCAAACTCTTTCACCATGTTCAAGTGGGCGCAAGCGGCGTGAGTACTACGAGCTCCCCAACCCATCCATAATGCCACCCCCACCATCCGCTGGACGCAAACCTCTAACGACTTGCTTGTAGGCTGGCCAATGTCGCCGGCACCAAGGAGCCTATCTACGGCCCCGAGGCTATCAAGTCTGTCGCCGAGGAGGCCAAGACGACTCCCTATACCGAGACCACCAAGGATGACCTGAAATGGCAGGCCATGGAGTCTACTTGCGTCGAGACGCAGTGCTTCTACTTCATGACGGACAGCGGCCAGCTCGCCTTTGCCCAGGTCATCTACTCTAACGTTGCGTAAGCTTTCCCATCGCACCATCCGCCGTCGATGTGGCGCGCTCGGAAACTTGGGTCTCGTACTGACCTGATGACGCAACAGTGGCATCCGCACGACTTGCCAGTTCAACACCAAGGTCTTCTCCCTGGATGGATCCAAGCCCCACCTCTGGTGCTCTACGCCCCTCAACAACCACGAGTTCAGCGAGGACAAGACCAGCTTCTACGCCACCGATTGCGCCGTCGAGCTTTCGGAAGATGGAAACTCGTACACAATCAAGTCGTTGAACGATGAAAGGTCGATCGTCAACGTGACCGTCAAGAGGACAGCGCCTGGCTTCAAGGTTGGCACCTCCGGCACAACACTGTTCGGCACCGACCCTGCCAACCCTTGGGGTTCCATGCGCCACGTTTTCTGGCCCAGGTGTGTCGCCGAGGGCACGATCGCCACTCCGGATGGTCCCGTCGACTGCAAGGGACGCGCCATGTTCGTCCACGCTCTCCAGGGCATGAAGCCTCACCATGCCGCGGCCAAGTGGAACTTTTGCGACTTCCAGGGCCCCAACTACACTGCTGTCCTGATGCAGTACACGACTCCCCCTTCTTACGGATCGACGGTTGTGAACGTCGGCGGTATCGTCAAGGACAATGAGATCATCTTTGCCGGCGCCGAGGGTGCGGTTACGCACGTTGCGATCAAGGGCGACACGGAGAACGACTGGCCCGAGCCGACCGCTATCAAGTTTGAGTGGAAGGGTACTACCAAGGACGGCAAGCAGGCCGATGCTGTTCTAGAGGGCGAGCTCGAGGATAAGCTCGACAGGATAGACGTCATGGCTGAGGTGCCGGGATTCGTCAAGCAGATCGTCGCGGGTGCTGTTGGCACAAAGCCGTACATCTACCAGGTATGTTTTGCTTGCTGATCGGTCATTATTTGGACTTTTGAACTGACATGGATATAATCTAGTATGCGCCACAAAAGAAGAAGCTCACTCTCAAGCTCAAGATTGGGGAGGAAGAAATTTCGGAGGAGGGCTACCTGTTCAGCGAGGCCACCTTCATTTCCACATAAATCTGATTTATTGATGAAGAAGTAATGAGGGGTTTTCTGGGTAACACGCCATATTCAATGAGGGCTGGTATCATGATTTGGAGTTGTTGAGAGATGCCGATAGAGGTGCTTGGTCACTCGTTGGACTGTTTGTCTCCTGCATACTGTTTACAAGGACTCGATAATTGC
Organism: Neurospora terricola FGSC 1889; assembly: GCA_009805285.1. NCBI lineage: Eukaryota > Fungi > Ascomycota > Sordariomycetes > Sordariales > Sordariaceae > Neurospora > Neurospora terricola. Next base: position 67,759 of record RANZ01000133.1, on the reverse strand, counting down.
TCTGTCTCGGTCTGGACAAGGAGCCCGCTTTGCATAGTGGATCTGATATAACATAACAAGGCTCCTTGAAGGGCCAGCTAATTTAATAAACTTGGATTATTTTCCTGTGTCTGTGGTCTTTCAGTTGCGTCGTCTAGTTGAGGCGACCCCCTTGTGGGTCTCGTTTGCAGCGGACTTGCGCCTGCAGGTGTCGCAGGTACATCCCACAAAGTGAGACAAACGGTTAAACGCATATTAAGCAACCATGTGCAGACATTTTCTTAACGTGTATATCACATATAAGTTCGGTGTTGTGACGGTCTTTTAAGGGATGTTGTCGTTGACTTTGGTTATGGAAGAAAACCAGAAGAAAAGTATCAACAACTTCAATAACATTTCAAATCGAATATCGGATGAAAGATATGAAGCAAACAAACGAAGTAAACCGTGGGATTGGGGTGCTTAAGTTGAAAGCGACCGGTTAGATTCCACTTCTTCCTTTCCTCCTCAAACAACCACATCATCACCACCCGTCGTCACCATGGATTACTTGGGAGTAAGTTGCGCGAGGTTTCCGCGAGGTTTATCTTCCCTTATTCCTTGCGCGAGGTTTCCGCGCGGTTTACGTACTTTCATTATTTTCTGAACACAAACTGACATTTTTTTCACAGGTCGCATACACCAAGTATTCCAAGCTGAAGTCCCGCCCCGACGGCATGCCCCCTGCTGTGATATGGCGGTTTAAAACTATCATCCCGTCCTCTTGCCCTTCCTGCCTGTTAGTGCACCTCTTGCACCCGTGCACAGACCCCTATTTGAATATGAGCGACAGCTTAATCTCACCCCACGCTGTATTATTTGCACCCCTCTGCCTAGCAACCGACCAACCTCGAACTTTCAAATAACTTTCAGCCCCACCTCAGCGCATTCCCCCACACCAACTTCCACTTTGACGGCACGCCTCCGTCTCAGTTGCATCTGGCCCTGCAGGAGTGCCGCTCTCAGCTTTCTTTCTTCATCACTTCTTCTGTTGTTTACTCTCGACAAAAAGCGGCTTAACTCTCAACACTCGACATTATGCCGCCAACTATACCCTCGCGCGGCGGTCCTTCAGGATTAAAGCACCGCCACTCAGTGGGCGGTAAGTCCGTCTTGAGCGGCGCGAGTGGGAAGGGCAAGGGCAAGGGCGGCGTGGGCATCAAGCGCCACAGGTACGTCGACTTCAGTTGGACGCGGGCGTGTGCCGAGAGCATCTCAGAGCCCAGCACCAGCATCTTGACATGTCCGAAGAAGCACCGTGGACGACGATACACGATACACCCTCACCAGCCAAAAACATTGGCCTGAGTATACAATGTACACTCACTAACGTATTTCACTTTGGGACATAGAAAGATCATCAAGGATACTATTCGAGGCATCAGTGAGTTTCACAAACCAACCATCTACGATTCAGCACATCAACCATCAACGGCGTTGCGTGTCCCACGTGGGACACTTCATCGTCAGACACGACGCCGCACGCACGCCACTTTTCCATTGCTCTTGCACTATCATTCTCATCTAACTTCGGAGGATGGGAGTGAAAGTCGAGCGCGCTTCTTCGATTTCCCTTCGGCTCATCATCCGCGATCGAGAAATGACAGTTTTACTGATGCGTTCATGTTCTCTTTGTTTCAGCCAAGCCTGCTATTCGGTATGTACTATTTGCCAAGTTGGGACTGTGTTATCTCTTCTGCTCGTCATTTGCACATGTTCGCGAATTATTCGCCTCTTCATCTTTTTATCAGATCCATGCCAGGTTCTCTTTTGGTCGTCAAATGCCATGGAACTTGGTGGGCCGTTGCTGTCGTGGGAATGCCTACCCTGCATTTCTGGCATATCTATCCCATGTCGTATTCCATCTTCCCTTCATTCCTATCTTGGGGTCACAAAGTCTTTGTACATGCATCAGAGCATTTTGATTTTGCTTTCACTCCTCTTATCTCGGATTGCATTCATCAACCTCTCTTCACATTCTCATGACAAGCTTTATCTTGACACTTTAAAGCCCCTTCATATACAAACCCACCCCCCTTCAACACCATCGGTCATACTACCTATCCCCCTCTTCATATAGCGGCCTCAAGGTCTTCAAAAAGCGAACGTGTAACTAACACATCACAGACGTCTAGCCCGTCGTGGCGGTGTCAAGCGTATCTCTGCCGGCATCTACGATGAAATCAGGGGTGCATTGAAGGAAAGACTTCAGATGGTATGCCTCCCAGCGCCTCCTTCTCTTCCCTCTCACCTACCACCCCTCATCACTAACTCAGACCTATCACAGATCTTGCGTGACTGTGTCACGTACACCGAGCACAGGCACGCGAAGACGGTCACCGTTACCGATGTAAGTAGCATCAGCACCCTCTCAAGGGACACTAGCCAAGGCAGCGCAGAAGGTGTCACCAGGCTAACACAACAAAAAGGTGATCTTCGCCCTCCGCCGCATCGGCAAGCCCATCTACGGTTTTGACCCCGAGACATGGGAGCCTCCCGCGCGCGGCGCCCACCGTCGTGCCCTCACCCAGGGCGGCGAACACGGACACGGCCGCGATGGTAATCGCGGCGGCGACAACGACGATTCGGACTAGAATAATCCGAATCAACGAACGTACGACGAACACCTGGCCCATGATGATCCCCAGATTATGGCGAGGATGTCGGCAATGACGACGGCAACGGCAGAAGCGACGACGACGTCGGGTTCTTCGAGTTGAGAACCTGCATCTGCATCTGTGCTTGCAAGAAGAGGTTTCACACCGATCAACATCAATCATCATCGCATGCCGCCGATTGACCGACAGCATGAGCCGTAATCGACACCGTCTCTCGCGATTTCCCGGCGGCTCTAGTCCGCGGTTGCTGAGTACTCGTCAGCCACTACTCGTCAGTCACTACTCGTTGTCACAGTCACGTTTTGTCACCCTTTGTCGCCCTCGGCCCTCTATACATACCAAAATCAAGAAGGAATGGTTTATTTGCAATGATACCCCAATTGGTTGGTTAAACCCCGGGATCAAGCAAGAATTTCGGATCAAGGAAATGCAGAGAAGAGAGGAGGCTTCGTTTACATATTTGCTGCTAGTCTTTTGTTCATGGTTTCATTTTTCTTGTGTGTTCTATGGTTTGATGGTTTGTGAATGGAATGGAACGGGTTCTTGGTCATGTCATGTTGAGGCGTTTTGTGTTAGGTCTGGCTGGCAACGTTTTTTCTGTCTGCTCTGGGTGGGTGTTATAGGGGAAAACGAATCGAATGAAATCAAATGAAATGACATGGGAATAGACAATGACTTTTTCCCGTCTGGCATGGTTATGGTGATGGAATGAATGGTGGTGGAGGTTTGTTCTCTGTTCGGGTTGTCTGGTGTCTTAAGGTGGGAGGTCAAGCAATGCCTTCCATTGTGCAGTCATGCTTTCGAATGGAGATACCCTTCATTTATGAGGAAGTTCAGCTTGTGAATGTTATGGTTGTCTTCGTAGACATGCATAGTTTCTTTGAGGAGTATATCAAGTTACGTGAGTATCATGAAGCTCGTTGCCCGGTGATCATCAACGTTTTTTTTTGTCCGTCGTGGGCTCTAGGCGGATACCGCCGGTTAAACGTTCCCCAAGTTCGGTGAGCGTCAGACCACCTTCCCAATTCAGACGTCACCTTTTTAGCCTGGCCCAATAGCTTCTTGTGGATTCTTCTTTTTCCTTCCTTCTACCAAAGTCTTGACGGGGAAATATCTCACTTACCTTTGAACCTCACCGTGAAGTTGACCTTCATCCTTCAATTTCTCAGATTTGTACTTTTTGCGCCGGGAAAGTCACCTCATCACGAAAGCTTCCCCGCATAGCAGTAGCACAACGCTACCCCTCAACACCAAGCTTGGCATCACCACCACATCACCAAACCACCACCACCACCATCACCATCACCACAACTCAAGCTCAACTCAACGACACGACACGAGAAAGAAGCACAGCCGAGACAAAATGGCCACCTCCACAACCCCAAGAATCACAGTCCTAGGCTCCCTAAACATAGACCTAGTAGCCTACGTCTCCCACCACCCCCTGCCAGGAGAAACAATGACCGCCAACTCCGTCGCCGTCTCCCCCGGCGGTAAGGGAGCCAACCAAGCCGTCGCCTGCGCCAAGTTGTCCCGCTCCCACGTCACCTCCTCTACCCCTTCCACCGCAGAAGAAGAAACAGCCCACATCACAATGCTCGGCACAGTCGGCGCCGATTCTTATGGTTCCCTGCTAAAGGAGAACCTCGCAAAACACGGCGTCGACGTCTCCGGCGTTCGCGTCCTCGACACCCCTGGATCCAAGACGGGAATGGCGATGATCGTTGTTGACGAGCCGACGGGGCAGAATAGGATTATTTTGAGTCCGGAGGCGAATCATTTCCTCCAACCCGAACACGTTACGGACGTGGCATCCTTGTCTGCTGCTGGCCAGGAGGGACAGGAAGGACAAAAGCCGGATTTGTTAATCATGCAATTGGAGATTCCGGTGCCTACTGTTCTGCAGGCGCTGAAGACTGCGAAGCAGAATGGGGTGCAGGTTTTGCTGAACCCGGCGCCGGCGGTGCCGTTGCCTGATGAGGCTTTTGCAGGGTTGGCGCATTTGGTTGTGAACGAGACTGAAGCAGCTATTCTCAGCGGGTTGGAGGAATCGGTGCTAGACACCGAGGAAGGACTCGAAAAAGTCGGGAAGGTTTTCCTGGGGAAGGGTGTGAAGACTGTTATTGTTACTCTTGGTGGACGGGGGGTTTTCTTTATGACCTCGGGTGAGACTGAGGAGGGAGAGGGAGAAAAGAAGAAGGGACTGGTCAAGGCGGAGAAGGCCAAGGTGATGGATACCACGGCGGCGGGTGATACGTTTGTGGGGATGTATGCTTTGGAGGTGGTGATTGCTAGTAAGAAGGGGGAACAGTTTGATATTGAGGGCGCGGTGAGGAAGGCGAATAAGGCGGCGGCGAAGACGGTGGAGAGGGCGGGGGCGCAGGATTCGATTCCTTGGAGGGATGAGTTGTTGTAGATGTGAGATGTGAGATGGGGAAGGGACGAGATGGGATGGGAGGTTGTGGGGATGAGAGCATGGGGATGGGTAGGCGTAAAGCATTGGTATGGAGTTTATGTGTAGACAAGTGAGGAACCATAGGATTGCATAAACATCAACTTTGCATGGTCCGAGACATATGGAACTTTATGTTTCATTATCATTCTATAACGAGGGTATCTTTCTCTCATATCCAATTGTGACACCAGCCTCAATCGAGCTGTGCTCCCGCGAGCACCTTCGCTCTTGTCCCTGAACAAAATCTATGTGGTATCTCAAAAGAAGGGAGGTCCAAAAGAGCGGAGGGAGATCTCGTGTGAACGAGAACAGAAAACACGCGAGAGAAACAGAAAACAGCCCCGTTTAACGCCTGTAGATATCCAAAAGACTGCCGCCAACCCATTAGAACGAGTGCCATGATTTGCCTGGAAACACTGTTGGTACCCCATCCGTCATGATCCAACCGACCAGGACCTCATATTATGACAAAACCTATTCACTCATGACATCCACCTCGATGCGGACAAAACACCCCAGCCTCACTCCCACTCCCCAGCTTTCTTCCCCTCCTCCTTTCAAGATGCGAATACTCAGCGCTTACACTCAACGCTTGTACTCAGCAACAACCCCCTCCAAACACCTAGCCGCCCTCCTCTCCCCCCTCCTAAACCCCCCGCAAAACCACTCCGGCAACACCTCCCCACAATTAGCATTCGCATGCTCCGCCGCAAACCCAACCTCGGCCTCTTTTCCGCATGTCTCCCTCGTCAATCTGACCGCTTCAACCAGCATATCTTTTCCTACTCCCCTGCCCCTATATCTGAGTTTCGTCGTCCACGCGCGAATTACGCCCCTGCCTCCTTTGAGGGACTTGGCGGAGAAGGAGTTGTGGCGGGAGTGGGATTTCCGCTGTTTGTTTGCGGTGGGTGAGGAGGAGCGGGAGGAAGTGGGTGGTTCGAGACGTAGGACGAGAGCGCCGATGAGTTCGGTGCCGTAGTAGGTGCCGAGGATTATGTCCTCTTCCGGGTCGGGGTTGTTGCCGTCGGCAGATGGGTTCAAAAGCCAGTCCCAGGAGAGAAATTCAGCTAGTTTGATATACCCGGAGGTAAGATAGCGGATGGCCATCAGGTAGGTCATGATGACTCCTGATAAAAGCATGACGGTTGTGCCCCAGTCTTGTTCGTCGGATGCACGACGAGCGATGCCGAATTGGTAGACCACACCCAAAGCGGCGAAAAGCGCGGAGAGGCAGGCGGGGTGGGTGATGAGGTGGTAGGAGGCTTGTTGGCGCTGTTGGGCGATGGAGTCGGCGATGAGTTTCAGGGCGTCGGTTTTGGCGGGGCGGGTGGTGAGGATGTCGAGGGTGAGAGGGGGGATGTCGTCGAGGTTTTCGGCACCGCTGGCGGCGACTGTTGGTGGTGTTGATGTCATGGTGTAGGGAGTGGAGGGGTTGGAGGAGAGCCCGGAGTGAGGGAGGACGAGGTTGGCGCGGAGGAAGGTGAAGAAAGCTGGTGGTTGGCGATGTTAGAACTGGTGATAATACAGTGATATATCTTTACTGCAGGAAAGGTTGGAGAGAAATTGAGAGATCTAGTGATGGCAACGGTTCCGAAAAGGCAATCACCGGAGCGACAGTGGACGATTATGAAAGGTAAAGATTTGGGCCACGTGGGAATCTAAGAATAAGATTCAAGTTCGATTGACTCTTGAGATAACTGTTGAATTTGGATATCGACGTGTTGAAATCGGGAAGTGAAGCACGTGTCTCTTCGACGGGTTGAGTCGCACTCTCGTGGTGTCTTGGCAGATGAACGGACCGGGGTATCGGGCCCCTCCGCCCCCGGAATTGTACCCTGTTGAACGGACCTCAGGCCGAACCCAAGCCAAGGAATCCAGGCCCGAGCAGAAAAATTTCGGCCCCAAGAACAAAACACAACCGAAAAGGGGCATCGCAACCCGGCCTAATGGGAGAGATGCTCGTGATGATGCTGAAAGAGAGAAAGTGAAAATGTTCACTCACCAGCACTGGTCTTGAGTCCGGGCACGGCGTTGATCCTGTCAACCATCCGCGGGTGGCACTTGCTCAAGTCGAGCTCCGTGATGCTGGATGGCATGTGGTGTGAGCCGTCCATGTTATTGGAGCGCTGTCGAGGCGTATTGATGGCGTTGCTGCTGGGATGCGACTGCGGAGGCAATCTGAGCGGAGGCCGGCAGTGAACCGAGCTAGAGGACGTGTTGTAGGTAGAGGTGTTGCGCCTATAGCGTTGGCAATTCAGGGTATATATTAGCAGCCGTCAGGGCCTTCGTTGTGGGTGTCTTCATCAATGCCTTTCACCGTCCCTGGTCGACAAGTTTGATGAAGCAAAATGTGCCAAAGATGGGAGAGGACGAGATGAAAGAACAAAGTTTAGGCCCAAAGGCAGACAAATATCGTTTCCGTGAAATGTGCGTCGGGCTTTGTCTCAGGGATCCCTCAACCTTAAAACTCACCTAGACATTCTGGAGAAGGTGTGGGTTTTGTGCGTGTGGATCCTTTGGGGAGAAACTAGTTGAATGGAGTCTGTCCCGGGGTCATGAATGGAATTTCCCCCCGAGGGCTGGGCTGGTCCTTTTTTCGTAAACTTCTGAAGTAGATGCAGGCTGGATGACGACAGGAAGTGTTATGTATGTAAGTTATGTCGGCTCTCCCGCGATAGCCCGCAGCGACATGCTTGACACGTTCTACATGACATATATAGGCCGATCTGTTGACGCTGGACGGCCATCACCTCATGTATAAGTGACCTGTGACAGGATCTCCGCGAAGTAACGCAGAACCTTTGAGCTTCCCGTGACTGACAGGCGATTATCAGGCCTTCTTGAGGATGGCTGCAGTGTCTGGAACGTGCAGAGCTTGTTTATTGTTGCATGTTGCTCCTTTGTCCAAACAAAGATCCCAGAGTTTTGGTCAGTGGTTGGGAACCAACAAACGACGGAACCGATCCATGTCACCCGTCTGGCCGTCTCTCTTCTCTCCCACGAAACTGCATCTGCATGGCTTCCATGTTCGATGGCGCGATAAGACGGAGAGACACAGGCCAATGGTTTTGATGTAAAAACAACCTCTATTCGTCTCTCCTGCAAGTCAGTCTGCCAACCGCATGCTCCGGATTCCAAAATGTCTGGGTCGTGTGCCGTCAAGTTTGCCGAAAGGGCGGCAAGACGGCAACACCACTTTTCTCAGTGAGCAACTAGTTGGTGTGACAATGTGGGGGGTTCAGTGTGACAGTTCCAAACTTGGATTGGTATGGATGGGCAGCGAGGTTCGGCTGATGCCATGTTAGTGCCCTTTTTCATGTTTCGTCCCTTTTCTGCTCGTCTCTTTGGCTGCTCTCAGTGGTCTGGGAGTCTGTTTCGAAACCCGAGGGGAAAGAGAGCAGATCATGATGAACGGCACATCGGGACATGGACAGACGATCAGGAACACGACGCTCGATCATTTCCACGCAGAGTGAAGCGGAGGTCAGAGCAACTTGCCAAAGTTGGCTCGGTAAAGTAAGTTGACATATGAATGTGCTGAAGATGGTGGCTTCTGTCGCAGGAATTTTCGCGCCCTCTTGGAAAGAGGGGTTGCTCAGGTTTTGGGTGCCCGTGATCGTTATAGAGATGCAGCCCGTGATGGGTTTGCTGATAGCGTAGAACCATGGCGTGGGTGAGGTGTTTACGGATTGCCGCCAAGTCCGGTGTTCCGAGTATTCGGATCCCATAGGAAACATCTGCTTGTATCGATAGGGATGATGTCGACGACTCGGGACATAGCATTGAGCAAGTTGAGTGATGTTGTGGTGGGTTGCACTTTGGTGACTGTTCTGTCGTTGAATTTGGCCATGTTAGCGGCTGTAGGGGAGTGCCCCTCCAACAACCCCTCATCGGGCTGTTGAACCCCACTATCAAGGCCAGAAGGCTCCCTGTCACGGCCTGTCTCCCTGGGACACTCGATCTCAAACACAGCGTGCATCGCTTGCCTCATGTAAAACATCTTGCACGGACGAAGTAACCCCGGCGTCAGCGTCAGCTTTGTTTTGGATCCATTGCAGGGTTATATATCGAAACTTGCTCAAACGAGTGCGTAAGTGTAAGATATGTAAATAGTATGCTTGCATTTGGAGGGAAGGTCTTTGTACCCTGCTGAGTGAAGGCGCTGCTCTCATTCCCCGCCGTCAGCAGTCGACTCCGTCCAACAGGAATCCAAGATAAGAAAAGGTCTAAATATTGTATCCCAGATTATCGATAGCATTGTACTGTCTATACTGTACCGCCGATTATCGATGAACTGATAAAAGATCGAGAAGGTTGACGGTAACGAACCACGACGAGGAGAGGGGAGCCAAAGTCCTAGAACCAACTTGAGCCAAAACTCATCAATGTTAATCCTACTCTTTTGCCGTTGAATTGCGAAACAGAATTTGAGACTATGAACCCATCGCCGGGTAGTCTCCGGCTTGACTGTTCTCTTTTCCTCCGCCGGTGTCGGGCCCGGGCCGGTTCTTCTCGCTAAAAGGTGGGGCCCCAGTGCTGTGGATGCCCGGGCGGGGGCCGGGAGGTCAGTGTGCAACGACCCGCCGTCTCCCATCTCTCGTGCATCTCTCGCGACACCTGTAGTTTTCACCGTGACACCAAACACCAATCACTTACAGACCAAAGCACCAGAGTCAACCGCCTTTTTATCATAAACCTTCAACTATCGGCACGCTTAAGGTGGCAGCAAGTTCCGGGATGCAGGACTTGGGCACGCCATGAAATGGTAAAGTCCTCCAGTCCGATGATGATATACCTATCAGCCCCGTGCTTGTACGACAGGACGTCATATCAATCCCAGCTGAACATGGACCAAAGGGTCTCAACAAGATGAAGGGACCGATTCTGCCTTGCAAACAGCCTCACTCTCTATTCCGGCAGGCAACGAAAGTCTGGAATCTGAACCGTCAACAAGGCAGATCGCCCTCCATGATCACGAGTTCTTACGCATTTTCATCAGATATCTACTATCGAATACTGATCTGATCGAAACGGAAATGCGGCAGCGAAAAGGGAATGGCAACTGGCCTTACCCACGAGGGACAGCAACTTGACAGTCCATGGCATTGTCCAACGTTACGACTTGACMATGAAGGTGCCTGCCAAGACCAGTTCCAGCAGTCTTGTCAGCTGTGCTGCCTGTCAATAATCAAGATGCCATCTGCGCTCAAGTGCCGGCCAAGCCACGCCGGTTGGAACATCATCCATCCTCCCATCATGAACCCCTCCACAACCAAGACAACATCCTCAAGGAGGCAGCCAATCCGCCGTCCCCTTCTGCCCTGCGCTACTTGGTACATCCATTTGGGCCTGTCACCGCCCTCAATCTGCAGCCAGGGACGATTCAAGGTGGCCAGCCCGACCAAAATGTGTGGCTAGTGACCAGTCGAACCAGTCAGAGTCGCTCTCACGGACGGTCCAGCCCCAGCAGAGAGTCCAGAGCAACTCAACTCCCAAGTCCTACGAATGACCCCGGTTCGCCAACCGCAAAGTCCTAAGAAGAATGGCGTACCACTGGCTGACAACCTCACTTTGCTGAGCTGGCTGCCATTAGCTAGGCCTCTCACTTGCTTGCCCTGTCCGCCGCATTGAATACCGAACCTCTAGCTTTCTAGGACCTCAACCACAACCCGCGCGCCATCGCGTAATCCCGTCGATCCGGCTCTTCTTTCACAATCTCACTACTCTGGCCAATGCCCCTGCTTGCGATCCCGTCTGCATTATAACAAACAATGTGTGGCGAATGATTTCTCAGATGACCGTGCCTGCGTCGTCTGTTCTTTCACTTTCCCAGAGAAAGCGGTGTTAGATTACCTATCGTTCCTGGTATCGCCATCAGGGATCCTCGTTGCTGCTGCCGCTGCTGTTGTACCTACCTGCCTACCTACCTTTGTCCTGCAAGACATCCGTACACGTAGGAAGATGGACGCCAAAAAGCCGGCGCCGTCTCTCCTAGACGACGACTCCTTCTCCTTCTCCTCGCTCATCACTGGATACACGTCGTCTACAACAAGAACGCTATCGTCATATCATCCAAGCCAACATCAGATCGGTGGGGATTCACAAAGCTTATATCAGCCCTATGGGGCCCATGCTTCTCTCTTTCATCCCATCTTGGACCGTCCGGTACCTCAACAACAACCACAACAACAGCAACCCGAGCATCAACAAAGCCATCAGCGTCATCATGAGCAACTGTCGTGTGTGTATGTTTTCTACTTTCCTGGTCCCGCTGCATTATAATCCGGGTTTAAGCCATGGGGCTAAGTGTGTATTATAGGACCCAAGAAACGCTCCGCCAGGACTGTGCGCAGGCCAGATTCATCATATGGGCTGCCGTAAAACGCAACCTATGTCCATCACTAAAAGACGAAGAACGTTCGAAATGTCCGCTCCACAAGTGTCAGCTGCTCTTGAGCGACCACGAGTCAATGCTCAAGCACCTGGTCAACTGCAGGTATCTTTCGACCGGAGAGTACTGGTGTCCTCAGCATAACCGGGTCGAGCGCTTTGACGATGTCAAGTGCAAGCGATGTCTCGGTCATCCATCTAAGAGGAGGAAAATGTTGTTCATGGCCAAGAAGTTCTTCCACGGATTAGGTCACAAATCAAAGAGGAGCCAGGATTCCGGATTCGATGTTGACCATGACTCCAGTGCGCCGCCGCCTTACGATTCCTTGAGCGTCGCCCCGGTCGATCAGCCGATGCCGATGCAAACCGAACCTACCGAACTGGAATCGGTTATGAGATATGAAATCGACTCAGTCGAAGTGTCCACCGTCCATCAAAATCCCGAGACAGGACCTGAAGCCGGTGTCGACCCGCAGGCACTTATGGTACCCGCTCCATCCGTGGTACTCACCTCGCCCCAGACCCTGCCTGGGATACCTGAGATGCCCGAGGGGATCCCCGAGCTCGAGTGTACCGAACCATCCCATCTGCTTCTCTCATCTTACCAAAGTCTCATGGGGATGAACTGGGAAGGCTCAGGGGCTTCCCATTCAGTATCGCCATTGCCCTGTACCTTATCGGACGATGCCTCAGGGCGCAGCAGTCAGAGCAGGCCGAGCCTTCAAGTCAACACTCAGGGTCTGCCGGGACGCCGTCACCCACAACGGCACATTTCCAGGCCTGCCGTAGCCCCATCCCGCAGCCATGGTCTATCTCCTCAGTCATCCGTCAGGTCCAATGCGAGTGCGGATACCATCTTTACCACCATGAGTTCGACCCTGGTTTCCCCGGTTACAGACTACAGCGAAGGATTAAGCTCTGACATGGCTTGGTCAGTCAACGATACCAAGATGACCGATGAGTTTGACGAGGTCGTTGAAACATTCTACAATGCGTCGTTCCCCAGCATCATTGATGGACTAGCTGAACTCCCGGCAGAGTTTCCTGTTCCGCAAATGCCGGATAATTTCCTGTTTGCCATGGAGATGCCATCGACGGATTCGACATATCCAGCTCAGCTTGACTTTACAGCAGACGATCCCATGGACATAGTCGAGCCTGACCAAACCGAAGTCCAAAATGACAACATCTGCAATTCTGAGGTCGAGACAATGATTACGTCAGCTTGGGATCTCATACAAGAACATCTATCTGCGTCGAGACAAGCAATCCAAGATATCCCGGACAACCCCTTGGCCAACCAACTCCGAACGATGCCGTCTAAAGAGATAGCGCTCACAGGTTTACGAACACTCCGACAGATGCTTCAAGGGGAGCAGCCGTTGTCGTCAATGGACTTTCTGTGCTTGATACACGTTATATACGCGTTCAACTTCGTCACTCGGCAAGAGCACATGGAACACGACGCCAAGGAATTATTCTTTCAGTCTCTAGCTTACGAAAACCTACTCCCAGCCAATGAAGGAGATGTGTACCGTCAACTGGTGTATCAAATTTTGGAACCATCGGGTATCACGCCTGAGGATCTCGGTAACTTTTGTGCAAAGTCCCCTGTTGTGCCCTTGAGCAGACCATCTAGTTTGAAAGGCAAAGCTCCCACAACTCGGGTAGATCTAAGCAGCACCGGCTCGGATACCCTTCTCGTTGCAGGATGTCGATTTTTGGATGGTAAGTGATGATGTTTATTCGGGTCTACAAATAGCAAGCTAACAAATACTTCTAGAACTTGAAAGCTGCATTGTCTTCGGCCAACCATCACACTCGCTCGGTATCAACAACTCTGAACTCCATAGAAAGCACCAAGAGGTCCTTATGTTTTCCGGGAACCAAGGATTCTCATCGGATGTCACGAAGATGCTCTGGGAACTGGTTAAACATAACGAAGATTTGCAACTACTTAAAGGAAAACTCTCTGAAATCTGCAACAAGGCCAACAACGGGGCCATCTTCTCTGGTCGACGACTTGAGATTGAAGTGCTTCACGCCGGAAAGGTTAGTGCCCCGCTAATTCCTTACCCATCTCGGAAACAAATCGTGCTAACGAATCCTTCAGGAATGTATGCCCGCAAGTCGCTTTCACAGTGACTATGTCCCGAAGGTCTGGGAGCTGTGCGACGAGATTTACCTCAAGTATTTCGGAAGCGTCAACGATCGTGCTGTCTACCACCAACTCGGCATATCAGTCATCGAAAGCATGATATCTGGATTCAATATTTCTCAAAGTCATCCCGCAGTTACCGCCACCGAAGAACACCAAGACGAGCTAGCCCGTTTCCTAAAGGACCACACGGATATCGGCAAGGTCTCCACGGAAGTTCACCGCAAACTCTCCGTGCCGACGATGACCCTCACCCCTCCCGAAACTCTTTACAGCTCCCACGTCGCCAGTCCTACAGCCACAGCCGCTTCCGGACCGCAACAACCACAACAACCACAACACCGCCAACAACAGCGAAAACAAGCTTCTCACCCCAAGGAAATACCTTCCGAAGATCAAACCCCAGCCACCACCACTTCTCAAACCCAAAAACCCGACTCCGACCCCCAATGCCCACCCCAATGCCACCTCTGCGACTACCGTCCCAACGGCGACCCCCGCTGGTTCAAAGGCAGCATGGCCAAGCACATGAAAGTCAAGCACAGCGACCAGCCGGACAAGATCTACGCCTGTAATTTTCCCGGTTGCAAGAGCCAGTATAAGAACCGCCCGGATAATTTGAAGCAGCATAGGATTGAAAAGGGGCATTGGGTTGAGGGGGAGAAGGGGTGGAATAATGGGGGAGTTGGTGGGGGGAAGAGTGAGAGGAGGCCGAGTAAGAAGAGGAAGAAGGGGGTTGAGGGGGAGGGGGAGGAAGGGGGGTGATGAGAGGTGGTGGATGATGAGGAGTGGTCGGAAATAGACTGAGTGGACTTGGGGGGATGGATGATGATGGATGATGATGGTGAATGATCCGGTTACCACGAATCACGACTTGCAAACAAGCAAGCGAGCAACCAAGCAAGCGGACGACGATATTTTTCTTTCTTATTCTTTCTTTTTGGACGACTCAACTGGGATGGGAATGGGGGTTTGAAATGTCGACTTTCACGACACAAGAATGGCGTTCGGTTTTGGACTTTAAACTTTGAATTGGGACAAGAACAGGGACCGGGCCCCCCCTCATATACAACAGGAACACAGGACACACAAACATACGACGGCTATGGACCGGCCTACGTATGGGGCATATTTCATTCTTCTTTTTATGTGTGTATACCTTAGATAACACCGCATGGCAGGCATGGAGTTCGGGGATATGGGTTTACAAACCAGGTCTAATTGACCTACGGGATTTGGACTTGAGTGTTGATTATTAGTTGCGCGGGCGGCAAGGTTAGCAGCCGATACCTCAGAAGTATTTGAGAGAATTGACAAAGCTAGCGGTCATCACCGGGTGTGGTGACGCGCTCGGCTTATTTGACATACATACCTCTACTGCTTTTCCTTACATCGTGTTGAACAAGTATGATTTGGGAAAGTGCGAGTCCACAATGGGGTAAGAGCAACCAACCCATGTTTCCACAGTCAGATCTTCCCGTGTCCGCTTTCCGGTCAGGTAGTCTTCACTTGGCTCCTTCCCTAGGTAGTTGCCCAGGCGCTCCCCTCGAAGTGAAAGCGACTGCCAAAGCAACCAGCGAGCCAGTTGCAGTTGCCTCCAGCTAGGTATCCTCTCAGTTTGGGCACGTCCAAGTTTTTTTCAGCTAGCTGGGTTATCATAGTCCATTGATGGATCTTACCACTTGTCCAGTCTGTCGGCAGATATTCGGTTTTGAAGTAAGTAGCAAGAAGGAAGTCGTTTGACCTGGTGACCTTCACAAAGGAGGATTACGTGGAGGAAATATTCCGTCTCCCAAACTCCTCGTGAGGGTGCATGTTTCTATTCAATATATCCTTCCTCCCCCAGGCCAACGGTGTCCTTCAGGGTTCAAAGTTCCCTTTATAAATTCTACACCTACGGTCAAAGGTCCCAGAAGATCATCAAGAACGGACCATTTTTATTTTGCAAGTTACTTGTCAACTAGGAAACCGAAGCGAAAATTCACAAAACCACCCATCCATCACACAACCTCCCCCCTTCCTCCATCCCTACGCTCTCAAGGATTAACATACCCAGGCTTAATAACCCCCCAGCCATCCCCCTTCTCAACCTTCAACTCCTTCACCATGCCATCAAAGTCCCAAGCATCATCACCCACACACCGATCCAAACACCTCACCGTAATCGGCCAAACACTATTTATCCACCTCAGCACCATCTCCGCGTTCTCTTTCATGGCGGCCCTGATCTCCTCCTCGGTCACGGCAGGGTTCGCCTCGTTGGTCAAGTGTACGCCGCACGTCTTGCAGAAGGTCTTGCACATGACTTTTTTGAGGCAGGCGTAGGAGGTCAGATTTGCACAGGATTCGGGGGTGAAGGAGAGTTGGTGGGGGGAGGAGGGGTAGATCCAGATGTAGCCGCCCTTTTTTGGTGGTTAGTACGGTATTTCTGGTAAGTATTGGGGATTGGGAAAGGAAAGGGTTGCAAAGGGGTTATGGAGATGTGGGATGGATGCTGGGGGATGGGGAAAGGGGGAGGGAAAAGGGAGAAAAGGAAGGGAAAGGAAAAAGGGAAAACCGAAAAGCAAAACGGGGATGAAGAGAACATACCCGCTGGCAAATACTACAATTGCAATCAACCACCCTCTCCTTGTACGTCTTATCCAGCGGTCCTTTAGTCTTGACGGCCACTTTCACGGCACCGCAGTGGCAAGAGCCATGGTAGACGACCCCGTTCTCGACTTCGGCCGTGGGTTCGGGCCCGTCGAACGGAGCGGGTTGGTAAGGGGGTGGGATGCTTTTGCCATCGAATCTGTCGCGAATCGATGCATGTCAGCCAACAGCCCCTCCAATCCAGTCTTATCAGAGGGTAAGGTCTTCAAACTCACTCCTTAATCTCCAACCCCCAAATCCTCAACTCCTGCACAGCCCTCACATTAACCCACACCCCCTGCCCTTCCTTCCCAGGTTCCTCCCGTTCCTTCTCACAAACAGCATAAACCCCCGTCCCACACACCTCACAAAACTTATGCTTCGTGCCCTTCGGACCCGTCACATACTCGGCCAGTTTCCCCTCGTCCTTGACGACTTCGAACTTGTGACCCTTGGTGGTGTCGGGGATCACCCAGAGGTAGCCCTTCTTGCGGCAGATGGAGCAGTTGCAGGATTCGACGGAAGTGATTTCCGGCACGAGGAGGGTGAAGATGAAGGCGCCGCAGTGGCAGTTGCCGCGGTAGGATTTGAGGGGTTGTCCCTGGGAATCGGTGAATTCGGTGGAGGACATGATGGGTTGGGGATGAATTGGGGATGGGTTAGGTTTGTGTAGGAGTTGGTGATGTGTTAGTAGGGATTTAACGTAGGGCTGAATGAAGATGGGCAGATAGGATGGCGTTTGAAGCTGATGTAGGGCTGGAGGTGAAGAGGATGGTTTGAAGACAGGTTCAAGATTGACTCGAGATTGCGTGATCTTCTCTTCACCTTTATATATACCGTGACGACAAGCACAACTGCTTCAGTCAGTGTCCCTCAACACTACCGTATCTACGATAGCAACCTCAAGTTTGAAATACCCAGAACTACGGGCAGGCACCACCTAGGCAGCATCGGCAGCCAACACGCTTGTGGATGTATGTCAGCTTCGTCTACCACAAAGGAAACCACACAACCCCGCTTTCCCATCATGTTATTTTCAATCTGCCGCACCCCTTGAGGTGACATTCAACGCAAACATATTAAGGCGGTTGGATGGAAGGAAAGGCTTGGTGCTCGTGTAACTTCCGTGATGCTTCGGATGTTCCGTGGATTTCATGCACGATGTATCTCGAAAGGCGTGAGGGGTTTAGGCAGGACGGTGTCTCAGTGTGAACCCAGCCGTGATGGGCAGTAGATGATGGGCCACGTTAATGATAGAAACGCGAGACGCGGTTCTCACACACCACGTTTCAAACTCCCCGCATCACGAACACGCGTGTAAACACGGTATCAGGTGATTTTGAAATGATAGATCACGGATGACTCAGCCCTGCAAAGTGCTTAAAGTGTCTGACCGTGTTGCGGTTGATTGAGGGGTCGTGACTCGTGAGGGCGGCTAACGGTCTGAATTATCTGTTTCCCGCTTTGTTATCGTGGTGTGCTGTGATAGGCGAATCAATGAGCCCTTGTTGTGTCCAGGCTTGTCAGAGTTGCATTCAACCCGTTTTATTTTCAAAGGTTTGGTGTCAAGGGATGGATGGGTTGTTGAGTTGTTGAGAGTTGGGAAATAGAACGGCCGTGTCAGAGTTCTAGAGATGATGAGGCCATTCACGCGGATTGAATCTTGCCTTCGGAGATCTACGGTTTTGTTTCTCTCCGGGTCAGGTGGTTGGTGCCATGAAGTCGTTCTGCCATGGTCAATGTAGGTTGGTGATGACGGAGAGGAAGATCTCATTCGCAGTGTCACCGAGGAGCGACCTCCGCTTGGCCCCCACGCCGAGAGCAAAGGCCGGGGTTTTAGCGCCCGTCAAGGCGGAGCAAAGTGGAGCCATTCCCGGGGCCGGAACACGCGGACTGTGGACCCCTGAGAGGCCCCATCACCGATTATAGCGTGGGGCAATCACCTCCGAAATCGTGTTTCCGGCCTGCCCGACCTGCCGACTGAACCCAAATTGGAAATATCGAGATTTTTGCGTGGAGGACTGGTGAGTGTTTGGGCATCCACATGACAAGTGACGGAGCCGGGTCGCTTCACTGGCGTCGGTTGTCGGTTTTATTATCACAGCATTCCCTACTGCGGGTGGCTTTTGTAGGCGCAAAATGTCGGTAATGAGTTTTTGAAAACCCATGGTCAGCTGATCCCCAGAAGTCATCCAAAGATGAGCCTGGCCTCTTGAGAGATACGAGAACGAAAGCAACCATCCCAAGAGGATTTGGTGAGGGTAGATCGGCGGCTAGGGTATTCGATAATCCAAGACATGCCAGGAACCGAGTCATCGGGTGCTCTTGAGTTGGTCCTATAGCGGAAAGGACTTTTTAGTTTTAGGTCAACATGACCAGCACAGAAGAAGGAAAACTCGGCTCGTCAGGTGATTCTCATTCAGGGGTTGAGATGGCGGGTCGGGTGTTGTAGGATGTTTTACACTTTGAATGATGTCGGCGAGAAGCTGTGATGGTCGGCGGTTAGCGACCTCTGTCAAACCCAGACGAAACGTTTCCTCCGAACATCGTGGGTGATGCCGGACCCGGGCTCTTCCCTTCGCATGAATAATGACAGGCTTCCCCGCAATATGGTGAGGTGGAAGGCCGAAGGACTGCGAACACAAGCTGCCTATTCCAGAACTAGTTGCCACACTTGAAGCCGGTATTATTTATTGCCGTGGGGGTCCTTCCTGTCACTCGTGTGAGTCGTGTAAGACCACACAACGAGCCCGAGATGGTAACTCGAAGAAGAGAAGGACGATCTGACAGACAGCCAAGTCCGAAGTGTCATGCCTTTGTCGTCGATGGCAGCTTGATGGCATCTTGGATCGCTGGATTTGACTGAGGCGGTTAGCGCGGCTTGGCTGGATGCTACCCACCCAAGCCACCCATCCACCGCACAGGACCTCCGGGTCCTTGGCCTTTGCTGATTTCTCGGTCAGGAACCAAAGCCGGAAGAAGGTCGGTGGTTGAGTCGGGAGTTTTGAAGACCCATTTTTGCGCATGCCAGCAGCAGTCGTGAAACGATGACGTCGGTCTCAACCATGTTTGAGAATAGACTCTCTGCAGAGGTACCAGAGTCAGACAACTAACGGAAGTTTGTGTAACAGAAGGTTGAGGCTGCGGCGGCTCTGCTGGCTTCATGGTCATCTCACAGTATCTTTGTCCGATGGAACTGTCAAGTTGTGAAGTGAAAGTTGCCGAGCGTTTGGTCTTTGGAGAGTTGCGATCTCGATGGTCGGTCCCGTCTCCAATGTCTCGTTTCTTATCTTATCGATACCTTATCGAAGTGAACTTTCTTGCCTGTTTATGTCATAGAGTACTTAATGACAGGGTCAAGAGGGTCTTGGTTTGACAATGGAGACTTTTTCGCCAGTGTCAATTCTCTTGTGATTGCAAGGGAAGTAACACATTGAAAAGGTCATTGAGGACAAGAATCGTACTTTCCTTGAACAATTCCTGAAAGCCGATGTCAATTTTTGTTGCCGTGGAAAGAAACGCGGGGGCTCCAGCAGCTAAGAACGGAAGCTACGGCGGGTGGATTCAATGACGGAGCTAACTCATGAGGGGTAGCTGAGACTCGGGGATCCTTCTCGGCCATGATCAACCTTTTCTTTTTCTTGTCGTTTTCGGTGTCTTTCTATGCCCACTGGGTGAATCTTTTTACGGATTCGTTCTACAATGACATTTCTCGTCATCGTGGGAGATTCCATGCTCTCCGTACAGTGATACTTGTAAGTACCTTATCGGATATCTCTACCCCTCTCAGCACATCGAGGCTGTTAGTGCTGCCCCTGTAGCTTTCACCCTTCATGGAACTCAACATCCTCCAAATCCGTAGCCACCGCCATTTGCACATACATTAGTCATGCTGTTCTCAACTCATCCACGGGAACCGCAAA
Source organism: Neurospora terricola FGSC 1889 (assembly GCA_009805285.1). Taxonomy (NCBI): domain Eukaryota; kingdom Fungi; phylum Ascomycota; class Sordariomycetes; order Sordariales; family Sordariaceae; genus Neurospora; species Neurospora terricola. The sequence continues at coordinate 47,566 of RANZ01000133.1, read as the reverse complement.
CTCGTACGTTCAGCGGAATCCTTTGAAAGTTAATCCTTTGAAAGTCCTGGTGAAATTTCTGTCGTCAACCTTGGAGGGATCGATGGAGATGGCCGCCCAGAACAGCTGAAGCACCTTAACAGTTCAGGACAAACAGGGCATGCAGCCGTGCAATAAAAGGGACACTAAGACCCCGCTGGTTAGTTCCTTCCCTCGGTGTGCCATCCCAGGCCGTGGGGCCCTGACACTCGGGCGGGCCCATGCGCTGTCTGCCAATCCCTTTGGGCGCCTCGTGATCTGTTCCTTGCATCAACCAACTGCAACTGCCATCGACTCCCACTCCTTACGATCTGCTCTCCTCCAGGTCCTGCAACAACGTGCGCCCACGCATGAGCAGCGAAGGTCATGACAAAACAATTTCGTCCTCCTCGAAAGGTCTGCTTTGTTTTCCTTCCCTTTCGGTCCCGTTGCCTCCCCAAATCCCCCGCCGTTTGTTCAGATACCTCGGTTGGCAGGCCACGGACTCCGAACCTCCGTCGTTGTCTGACAGCACAGAGAGAAACACCCACTCTTGGAGTCTTGGACACTGCCCTCTGGCCCCTTCAATAGATCATCTTTCAGCTCTCTGCAAAATGCAGAAAGCTTCCACAGAAAGGCTCTCGTTTCAGCCAGGCGGATCTGAGTTCAGAGCCTCTTCAGAGTTTCTTCATCCAGGGCTGATATCACCTCTAATTTCTGCCTTTATACAAACTTCAGCATCATCGTCTCATCACAAGTACGCGTAGTCAAAACACGGCAGCGCCATGTAACAACTTGGAAGCCACAAATGGTGTTTCTGACGGGAACCTGCTGTACCCCAGACTGAACACGTCCAATGATTTTCGACCATGTCCAACGTCCTAGTTAACTCTCCCTTGCCTTGGCTTTGGGGCTCTACAAGTGTAGAGGCACAAGGGTTATGTAACCGGATCAACTTAGCATCCAATCTTCTTCCTCCTTGCCTTAGGTTCTATACTCTTCTTATTACACAGTTCGGCATGTACWWGTACATGCCTTTGCCCCATATAGACCGGTAGTCTCCGTGGTGTTGGCATTTTGTGGTCCCTGATCCTGGATCCGGGGATCGATTCTCGCTCGTCTCCTGTCTCCAAGTTGGGTCATGAGTCCACTTCCTCCCACTTAAACCCGGGCTCCATCAACATGGCAGTGGACGAAAGAGGTAGCCGGCTTAAAGTCCACTTGCTGTACTTATGCACGCACACATACATCCACATGGCTCGATCACATTCAACTGCCAGGCTGAGTAAGGCTAGGAGATATATTTATATCTGCGTGCCGGGAACTGGGTGTTCTGACCTCGCATCTTTCTCTCTTGTTCCTGAACTCCAAGCTATCCACTATCCTGGTTTAGCCCGTAGCTCCCTTTGTTCTACCTTCATCTAGCTAGACATACCTCACAACTGAACCAACCTCGACTACATCCTTCCTTCTTCTCCCCTTTGTTACTCAACAACTCCTCATCCCGAAAAAAAAAACTTCTTCTCCCATCTTCAACCCCAAGCTTGCGTCTGTCATAAGCAATTCAACATGCCGAGTGCCGAAACCATGGCCAGTACCCCAAACGGAGCCCTTGGGCAGCTCAAAACAACCGGGAAACATATCCTGTCCAAGCTTCAGCAGCAAACATCAAATGCCGACATTATCGACATCCGCCGCGTTGCTGTAGAGATCAACCTCAAGACTGAAATCACTTCCATGTTCCGGCCTAAAGATGGCCCTAGACAGCTCCCCACATTGCTTCTCTACAACGAGAGAGGCTTGCAGCTGTTTGAGCGTGTAAGTCTACCCAGGCTGAGAGACTGTAATTCCGGGTTCGCGCTAATACATCTCAGATCACCTATCTAAAAGAGTATTATCTTACCAACGACGAGATCGAAATCCTCACCAAAMATGCCACCGAGATGRCCRRMTTCATYCCCTCGGGCGCCATGGTCATTGAGCTCGGAAGCGGGTAAATATTTACCAAACTCAATTATGAATTTGACGATTTAATAAGCTAATCCTTTTCCTAGAAACCTGCGCAAAGTAAACCTTCTATTGCAAGCTTTAGATAACGCCGGCAAGGAAATCGACTATTATGCCCTTGACCTGTCTCGGGAGGAGCTGGAACGCACTCTCGCTCAGGTACCATCCTACAAGCACGTCAAGTGCCACGGTCTTCTGGGAACATACGACGATGGACGTGACTGGCTCAAGGCCCCCGAAAATATCAACAGACAGAAATGCATCTTGCACCTCGGATCGAGTATTGGTAAGCTTGGCTACGATAGAACTGGCTGCAGAAAATCCTGACATAGCCCTGTTTCCAGGCAACTTCAACCGCAGTGACGCCGCCGCTTTTCTCAAGGGCTTTACGGACGTCCTCGGACTCAATGACAAGATGCTCATTGGAGTTGATGCTTGCAATGACCCGGCGAGGGTATAGTACGTATTGGACAAACTTTTTGGGACGTCATCAGGAACATTGCTAACATATACTAGCCACGCTTATAACGGTTTGTGCTACTCATGTGACATGGAATAAGACCACCTTCAAGCTGACAATAACCACACAGACAAGGAAGGTATCACTCATGAGTATGTCATACCCCTTTCTCTGTCGCTCATGGCGGCTCCCACTTTCAACCCAACGCCAACACTAATGATTCTAGGTTCATCTTGAATGGTCTCCGCAACGCCAATGAGATTCTCGGAGAGACGGCTTTCATCGAGGGCGATTGGAGGGTCATTGGCGAATATGTGTATGACGAAGAGGGCGGCAGACACCAGGCCTTTTACGTCCCCATTCGCGACACTATGGTTATGGGCGAGTTGATTAGGTCACACGACAGGATCCAGGTCGAACAGAGCCTAAAGTACTCCAAGGAGGAGGCAGAGAGGCAGTGGAGCAAGGCCGGATTGGAACAAGTCACGGAATGGACGTACGGCAACGAATATGGTGAGTTCCTTTCAGAACTTTTCCTTGCTTGGGTTTTCCAGCTTCTTCTGGGACTACCCGTTTGAGCCGTCCGGCCGGTGTTACCGCACCTTTCCCCACACCCTACGAGCCAGTCGTATGATGACAGGATCTCGCGCCGTCTCCTGATGGGCACAGCTCCTACACCGGTACATGTTTACCGATATGTAGGTTGGTGTTGGGCTGCGGGGTTTGGGTAGCGCGCATGTGCTGGAGAGGATCGATATATCTGCGCCATCAGAACCATCGATCCWTGCTGACCTCTTCTCGTCGTAYTGCAGGACTCCATCTGCTTGCCAAGTCAAAGATGTCATTCAGTCTCATCCCCTCGGTATACGCTCGCAGCGCACTCCCAAGTCTCGACGACTGGGAGGCCCTTTGGGCGACATGGGATGTCGTCACACGTCAGATGCTTCCCCAGGAAGAGCTTCTGGAGAAGCCCATCAAGCTCCGAAACGCCTGCATCTTCTACCTCGGTCACATCCCGACCTTCCTCGACATCCAACTCACAAAGACCACCAAGCAAGCTCCGTCCGAGCCAGCTTATTTTTACAAGATCTTCGAGAGGGGCATCGATCCTGATGTCGACAACCCGGAGCTGTGTCATGCACACTCGGAGATTCCTGACGAATGGCCGCCGGTGGAAGAAATCCTGACCTATCAGGAGACGGTACGGTCCCGGTTGCGCGGTCTCTATGCAGGTGGCATCGAGAATATCCCGCGCAATGTGGGCCGGGCCATTTGGGTTGGATTTGAGCACGAGCTCATGCATATCGAGACGCTGTTGTACATGATGTTACAGAGCGACAAGACGCTGCCCCCAACCCATATTCCGCGACCCGACTTCGAGAAGCTGGCTAGGAAGGCAGGGTCTGAGAGGGTTCCTAACCAATGGTTTAAGATTCCGGCCCAGGAGATCACCATCGGTTTGGATGATCCTGAGGATGGAACTGATGTTAACACACACTATGGCTGGTGAGTTGCCTCTTTTCAATGAAGATGAACATGATGCTAACTGTCAAAAGGGACAACGAGAAGCCCGTAAGGCGCGTTCAAGTTGCCGCTTTCCAGGCTCAAGGAAGGCCGATCACCAACGAAGAGGTACGTTGACAATTGATGTGGAGGCCACTTTGTCCAATGCTAATACGAAACAGTATGCGCAATACATGTACAACAAGAACATCGACAAGCTACCCGCCTCCTGGGCTCGCCTAGACGACGAGAAGGTCACCAACGGGACAACAAACGGCGTGAACGTTCATCACAGCAACGGCACCTCCAAGCAGCTCCCATCATCTTTCCTCGAGAAGACCGCAGTCCGCACAGTCTACGGCCTCGTACCTCTCAAGCACGCCATCGACTGGCCCGTCTTTGCCTCTTACGACGAACTCGCCGGTTGCGCAGCGTACATGGGCGGGCGTATCCCCACCTTTGAAGAAACCCGGAGCATCTATGCTTATGCTGAGGCTCTTAAGAAGAAGAAGGAAGCGGAGAGGCAATTGGGAAGGACCGTTCCGGCTGTTAATGCGTATGTTCTTCCTCTTCCCTCTTTCCACAACGCTGACTAACATATACATCCCCCCTGATAGCCACCTAACCAACAACGGCGTGGAAATCACTCCCCCGTCCTCTCCCTCTTCCGAGACCCCCTCCGAATCCCCCTCCTCTCCTTCCTCCTCCTCCGACAACACCACCACCACCACCAACGACCTCTTCTCCGACCTAGACGGCGCAAACGTTGGTTTCCACAACTGGCACCCCGTCCCCATCACCTCCAAACCCGACACCCTCCTCGGGCAAGCCGAGGTCGGCGGCGTATGGGAGTGGACTTCTTCCGTCCTCCGCAAATGGGAGGGGTTCCAGCCGATGGAGCTGTACCCGGGGTACACGGCGGATTTCTTCGATGAGAAGCATAATATTGTTCTGGGAGGGAGCTGGGCTACGCATCCGAGGATTGCGGGGAGGAAGAGCTTTGTTAATTGGTATCAGAGGAATTATCCTTATGCTTGGGTGGGGGCGAGGGTGGTGAGGGATTTGGAGTAATCATGGACGGATGGATGAATAATGATGAGATGACGAAGATATTTGGACACCAGCAGACTCGTTTTTGTCTTCTTGGATACACGGATATGGCTCATGTTTGCTCACTGCATAGTTCGCTGGGGTGTTGGCAAAAGCTGAGAGGCAAAATAGCATTGATGTTCATCTGACATGGATGAAGACATTCTCTGCGTACCCCTTGCGGTTTTGCTCATTTTCTACCAGACCAAGCAAGTGAGAAGAGACCATTTTCCATTTTCCATTCATCACATACATACAACCCTCAAACCTCAAGAAGCGAGATATCGTATGACCCATCATCCCATTTCCCTAAAAACGCCTAATAATGCTGCAAGATATTTACCACAGTAACCACACCAATAACTTGAAAAAGGCCAAGAAGATCCATCCATCCATAAAACCGCCGTTTTCTCAGCCCTTGTCGCCCACCGCTTTCAAAACCTCACCACCTTTCAGCCTCAACAACGGGCACCTCACTTCTCATAATCAACCAACTCCCAAATCTGACTCGGCTGTTTCACCCCCTGCTCCGTCACAATCCCATCAATCAGCTCCGGATCCGTATAATCCACCTCATCGCGATCAGCCACCCAATCCCTGGCCTCCTGGCCAACGGGGTCAACGCCCACATTATCAAACTTGCTGATATCCTTCTGCTTGACGCCAACCCTCAAAACCTGCGGGTGCCAGAGGGGCGTCTTGCGCACGATCTTATGACTCTCAGCAGCAACGAAAAACCGCTTCTGCGAGCCGCCCGCGAAGCGCGTGAGCAAAGCAAGCTGCGAAGTCCCCATGCGCGAGATGATGCCGCCGTTTTGCATGACTACTTCGGACCCGACCAGGACCAGGTTGATGTCCTTCTGGTCTTTGAGGATGTAGGCTACTTTGGAGGTCGAGATGGTCTCCACCTCCAGCCCGGCCTCGCGAAGGGCAGAGACGCTGGCGTCGCAGTGCGGACTGCCGTCCATGACGTAAATAACCTTGAAGTGCGTGTTTGGCCTGCTCGTAGCGGCATGCACGAGGATCTTGGTCACCACCCTCGAACCACCCGCGGCAAGCACGATCTTGCGGTCGGAGATGTACCGACTGCCAATAACGGCGATGTTGTCGCGCGCGGCCTTGGCGCGCGCAGCAAAGAGCTGCCGGTTCTTGAGCAGGTGGCGCTTCGTCTCGTCGAAGGACTCGGCGGTCTGCCCTCTAAGCGACCGGAGGAGGTACTGCTCGAAGAGGTCGGCGCCGGCTAAGAGAGGCAAAGGGTTGGGGGCCGAGTCGAGGAGGAGGGCCTTTTGGGTCTTGACGACTTCGACGGTTTCCATGGCTGTTGAGGAGGGGGTTACGCGCAAAAGCTCGATGAGCGATTCGATGGCTGCTACGGGCATGGTCATGTCGGGGTCGGAGGTGAGGAGGTTGCGGTAGGTTTTGACGATGCTGTTCCATTGTTTGTTTGTGAGTATGAAGTTTGCGACTGAAGGAAGGGTTTGTTATGACGCATGCGACGGCAAGCAAAAGCAAACTCACTCGAAGGAGGCGCCATCTTGACTGCTGGCGCTGTCGGTGGAGGTGGACGATGTCGTCCGTACCGCGAGCGGCTTGTTGGATAGGTCGTCGGTGGCCATTCTGAGGGGGTTGTTGGGGAGGACGGCGAAGTGTGTTGATGCTGTGAAGGTGGGAAGTGGGTTTCGCCAAAACATACAAGTCCTCCCTTGCAAGCACTGCTGCGGTCGGTCCAAGTGGGGAGGGTTCGGGGTGTTAGTCGAGAGAGCTTTAACCTAAAGGTTCCGCTTTTGGCTGTCGCCTCAGAGATTTGGAGCGCAGGTCTTGGCTTTGAGAAGGCTATTTATTATACAGGTTTAGACATTGAGCTTGTATGTCGTGTCGAAAAAGTATTGTGTATTCTGAAGAAGCATCTGATCAAAAAGTGTGACTCAAGATGCGTAGCTCTACTTGTACATGTAACCTTTCATCCCAAATTCCCAATTGCGGCCGTTACGATAAGTATCCTGCCACCGTTCACCGCCCTCATTGTGTACTGCACGTCGTCAAGCTTCTTTGTTTCCAGTTCATGTGCCCCGCTGTCGGAAGCTGCTACCAGCGGGGTTGTTGCTGGTTTGTTGCGACTCGTCACCGCTCCCAGTCACGGGCCTTCCGGGGACTTTTTACAGCGTTGAAACACAGAGGTGACAGAAGGGTCCCCCCTGTGTTCGGCACTGAGTAAAGATGGTGGTTGCACCTGCCACAGATCACCCCCTGGGTCCGGTCGCGTGGATCCTCCTTCTCCAGGCTGGCATCTGCTGCCACTGATGCCTGGCTTCCGTCCCCGCCGTCCGCTTCGATGGAACAGGGGCAGCAAGGGGAAGTGAAGCTAGTGTAGCGTAGGGGTCTAGCGGAGGATCCTTTACCGTCATTGTCTCTTTCTTTATTATTTGAAACCATGGACCCGTTGGCGATGTTGGCTTCAGTCTCTTCTTCCTCCCTTGACTTGTTGAGCCTCGACTATAAGTTGCCGACATAGCAAGCATATTCAATAATCACAACGACATCAACACCACCACACACACATCATGACGACCCTCATGGACCCGGCCACGCAGGCCCCCCTCCCCGCTGACGCCATCCAGCGCATCCTCCACATCACCTCCTCCTCGGTCCATATCTACCAGATCCCCCCTATGCGGTCGACCAAGGGCCACATGGCCGCCGACTGGACCGCCGACCCCAAGGCGCACATCTTCACCGGCCGGGTGCGCATCATCGAGACCTCGATCCCGCCACAGACGCCAGAGAAGATGCAAGAGAAGGACACGGTCAAGGTAGACATCGTGCTCGAGGACCCCGCGACAAACGACCTGATCGCCGCCGCCCCTTACACCACGCAGGCCGTCGTCGAGGCCGCCATCGACAGCAGCCGCTTCTTTGCGCTGCGCGTGCAGGATCCCAACAGCGGGAAGAAGGCCATGCTGGGCATCGGCTTCGAGGAGCGCAGCGAGGCCTTCGACTTTGGCGTGGCGCTGCAGGAGGCGCAGAAGTCGCTGGGCCTGATCGAGGGCGTGGCGCCCCTGATCAAGTCTGGCAAGAACAAGCAGGAGGCGGAGGAGAAGAAGGATTATAGCTTGAAGGAGGGCGAGACCATTACGGTGAACTTGAGCGGGACCAAGTTTGGGAGGAGAGCGAGGCAAGACGGCCCTTTGTCGACGGACTATGGTAGTGATTCACAGCCTCCTTTGTCGGCCTTTTCGCTCCCTCCTCCTCCGTCGTCGTCTAGCGGCGGAGCGGGGATGCCTTTCTTGCCGCCTCCGCCTAGCAGTGGACGTGGTGGGCACAGGAGACAACCATCTGCGCAGGAGTTAGGGTTCGACGATGGACCGAACGGCATGTTTGAATGAGGAATGAAGTTAAAGAAGGAAGGAAAATGGAAAGAGAGACGTTTGGATGAGGATTGGGTTCCCAGAGAAGCAAGCAGCATACACGGCGCATATATCATCATCATACAGGATTTCAACGGATCAGACTCAGAGACACGGAAAGCGACATGGCTGACGACACGGACAAGAAACCGCCATGCCCATACGATCAGAGTCCCAAGAGGACATGTTACTACAAGCATACAACTACACAGAGTTAATATACCTAATCATGGAGAACCTTTGCCGGCTCGTTTCTTTCCCTGTTTCCCGCTATTTTGATGTTTTTGTGCAGAACATGTTGACCGTATCCCAGAGCTTCCCGGCGCAATACCAATGAAACCCAGTAAGTCCCAAAGACCCCAAGAAAACCTCGCCTTCCCAGTTAACGCCATTGAGATAGTATTCTTTTCATAGCTGATCAAAGTTCCGCCAAGCAGTATCATATCAAAACTCCGCCGCCAATGTCCACCATAGAATGCAAGAAAGAGCCCATCGAAAACTCCGAACCGAAAGAATTAGCAACACCCTAAATCACAGTATCAAGCCTCATCTCCGGCACCTCCTCCTCCTCCCCCTCCTCCCCCAACCCCTGAACACCAACAGCCGCAAGCGCAGCAGGCCACAGATTCTTCAAGCTGGGCATACTCAGCCTTCTGTTGTTGTTCCCCTTAGTCCAACCATCACCCCCCTCCTCCCCCTCCCCACCCCGTGAGAACGAAGCCGTCCTTCTTTGCTGCTCGGAAAGCAAATCCCCTGGTTCGGAGGCGGAGTCGTCACTTCCTTCACCTTCCTCTTCTTCTTCCTCGTCTTGTTCTTCCTCCGGTTCAGAAATCATCACTCCAGACCCCGAACCCGAGCTTATGCCCAAGCCCGAGCCATTAATCAAAGGATTGATACAAGTCAGTGGATTGGTAGTAGTCACACCAATAGGCGTAAAACTGCTCCCATCAAAACTCTCAAAGGATTCATCATCTTCCGAATCAGAAGGGTATTCATCCCATGAAATTCTGCTGGGGGTGATGGGGGTGGCGAGGTGTTCGGAGGGTAGCGAGGGGAGGGTAGAGGTAGAGACGGTACTGGTGGCTGTGTTGAACTTGGGAGTAACCGCCGAGAGGGGGACGGTATTCAAGTCATGGTCCGTGGAGTTGGAGGAGTCCTTGGAGGAGGGCAGCTTGGGTTTGGGTGTTTGGTCGTCTTCTTCTCCTCCTTCGGCTGCGTGGTGGTGCTCATGTTCTTGCTCGGGGGCTGGGGCAGGGGCCAGGTGGTGATCGTGACCGTGGGTTTCCTCCGGGGAAGCAGATTGGTCTTGCCCTTGCTGGGATGGTCGAGTCCAAATATCCTCAAAGAAACTAACCCCCCCTCCACTCCCACCACATCCACCAGGAACAAACGACGGAGAAAGCGGACTCAAAACCGAAGGCGTATAGAGATACTCTCCGTTTTCTCCCACCGGCGAGTTCGAGTACGAATCAACACCTGAAGAAGGGGTAGCGGGAACTTCATATCGTCCATGTCCATGGTTCTGATTCTGCTGCCACTGATGGTGACCGAAATATCCCTGCCCTCCTTCGACAACAGCAGACATAGGGGAGTAAATCATCTGCTGCTGCTGCTGCTGCTGCTGCTGCTGCTGCTGCTGCTGATGCTGATGCTGATGCTGATGCGTCATAACCCACCTCCCCCTATTCACCAACTCCACATGGATCTCGCCCAGCCTTAACATGATCAGCTGTTCCTGCTGCGTGGACTCGGCGATCCGGCTGCGGAGGAGGGAGAGGTCCTTTTTGATCTTTTTCTTTTTGCTACTAACTGAAGCAGTGGTGTTGTTTTCGTCTGAGGGAGAAGCAGCGGCTGTAGCAGAAGCAGAGGCAGAAGCAGAGGCAGAGGCAGAGGCAGAGGCAGAGGCAGAGGCAGAGGCAGAGGCCAAAGCCTCCTTTCTGGCTTCGAGATGGGCATACCGCTGATACAAACGCGTGGCGCGCTCGCCTTGGGTTTGCAAGTTATGCAAGAGGTAGGAGCGTTCGTTGTGAAGATCGGAGAGGGAGCGGGAGGTGGGTTCGAGGCCTGGGATGACGGGTCCGGGTCCGGGACCAGGAGTGGATGGGTGGCGGATGTGTTGCTGTTGCTGGAGCTGGTGGCTTTTGGCTCGGGAGAAGGGGGATAGGACAGGTCTGGTCAGGGTTGTTGTCTTGGCTGTGGTGGTGATGATGCTATCGGTGTTCAAATGGGGGAGGATTGGACGAGTGTTGTTGTTGTTGTTGTTGTTGTTGTTGTTGTTGTTGTTGTTGTTGTTGTTGTTGCTTGACTGCTGACGACATCGCTGCTGTTGCTTTTGCTGCTGCTTTAGCTCGTGGGCGAGCTTCTCGATCTTGGACTTGACGTCTGCCATTGCGTCAGGGGAGACGATGCTTGGGTGGTGATGATGTTTTCCTCCTCCTCCTCCCATGACTGGGCTGGGTGGTGAGAGAGTGGTGGTCGTCGACATGGTTGGGCTTGGTGATCTTCCGTTTACTAGGGTTGCTAGTCCTCCATGGCTGCTGTTGACTGAAGACGGCATGTTGTATGACAAGGATGGGGGTATGGACGGAAGACCGTGGATAGACAGACAGACAATAGTTTGAAGAAATGGGACGGGGGGAGTGAGTGAGTGACGGGACAAACGATCTTGTGCGACTTTCTCCAGGAACTGATCACAGTTTATGGATATCACACTCCAGCCAAGCTCCTTAGTCCGCTAGAACCCCTCAATGGTCATGAGACAGGCTTCCTTGAGCTGGACATATATCAAAGCCAAGAATCCATGGCTTGCTACAAGCGCTTATGCTCATTCAGTCTTTTTCTTCCTCTATTGGAATCCGCTCGGTAATGATTTCATTATGGCCATCTTCCTATCACTTCGGCACCGGAAGCCGCCAAAGTCTAGCCCGGCTTTTCGACCTCGTGGCTTCCAGACCCGCGTGTTGCTTGACAAAGCCGCCTCTCCATCACAGTGGGCGACTCGCCTGGGTGTTCTTGGAACAATACTCGACTCATCACACACATCCTAGGTTTCTTAGTTCTCCCTTGGACAAGGGGGGCATTTTTGCTTGCCGGGTCAGGCAGGCCCTTGGTGGTGTTACCCTTGAAAGACGATAGGGGAGTGAGTGGCGTAGGCCTTGGCTTTTTCTCTCGCTCGGCTAGGTATTAGCTAGAGCAAGCCCCCTTTTCGAAACGAGGTTAGGGTTCGAAGGTAAACAAAGAAACACACACTCACGCCTCGTGCGGTGGCTTGACGTGCCAAAGAATGAGGACTTGATGGCTGACCCCCAATCGGGAAAAATACCCGAGAGGCCCATTGCCCTTCGTTCCTTGGGTCCTTGGTCAGGACTGTCAGACAAACACCGTCTGACCGTCAAGCAGGAATCAGGCCAGCGAGGCACTGTGAGGCTTGACACCTGAGGAGTCGCGGCTTTATGTTTGCTCGGGCCTGATTCCCTAATTCAAATCTCTCGGAGAGGCGATCTTCAAGTCCGGACTCCGGAAGTTTCCAGTTCGGAGCCGAAGAATGTTCTTGATGACCACCATCCACGTGCAAGTAAGACAATTCTAGAAGGGAAACAACAGAGAATAGCAAGCTCAAACTGGACCTTCCATGACCTTCAAAAGGAGAATACCATGAAACATTAGTAAGTCCAGTCTAGTCTAGATGTTAAACCCATCATGCCTAGGCGGATCACAAAACCTCCACAACCCAGCCCTCTCCGCCGCCTTCCTAACACTCTCCACCTCCTCCCCCTTGACAGCCCGATTGATCTCGGCATACCGTCTTTCTTCCTTCTCTTTCTTTTCACCTTGCTCTTCCCCAGCCGCCGCCTCTCCTTCACCACGCACCTTTCTTCTAGTCTGAACCTTCCCCACATACGCCGCCGGCCTATACTGCTCCATAATATTCACAAACAAATCCCTACTCACACTCTCCGCCAACCACTTCATAATCTTAGCTCCTTCCTCCTCCAATCCCGGCATAACCAGATGTCTAACCAACACCCCACTCTTAGCGATCCCATCCCCCGTAAAACACAGGTCCCCCACTTGCGCATGCATGGCTTTGATGGACTCCCGCGCCGTGGCGGCGTAGTCATCCGCTTTGAGCAGCCGTTTGGAGGTGGACGGTTCCCACACTTTGAAGTCGGGCAGGTAGATGTCTATCAGCCCGTCGAGCAAAGCTAGGGACTCGAGAGAGTCGTAGGAGGAGGTGTTGTAGATTATGGGGATGCGTAAGCCTTGGGAGCGCGCGTGCAGGATGGAGAGGGCTACTTGGGGGACGACGCTGTGCGGTGGTGAAAGAGGTTGGTTAGTCTTTTTTGTTCTTTGTCTTTGTGGGTACCTATTTGCCGTGCCGCTTATCTGGGGGCGGGATGAGATGGTCGACCGGTGGTAGGTAGATACGAGATCGGTCAAAATCTGGGGTTAAACTGGGGGCGGCAGGTACAGGTAGGGTAGGGAAGAAGGGAGGACAGTACTAGGACTCACTGTTCAGGGGTAACAAGGTTGATGTTGTGCACATTCCCGATTTCTTGCAGCTTGATGTACCAGTCACCTAGTTCTTCGGGGGTCAAGTCCATGCCGTTTCTCTGGTGAGAGATATCGTGGTTTTGGCAGAAGACGCAGCGGAGGTTACACATGCTTTCGTGACATCGTAGTTAGTCCGATGCTATTCTCCTTGATCCTATTCGGATGCACCATGACAATACGCACCTGAAGAAAACCGAACCACTCCCATGATGACCTTGAATGCATGGCTCTGTGATCAACACACAAAAAAACTCGGGTGTCAATAATCCAGACTTCAATCGATCTTTCCGTCCCTTACATGATGATGCTGAGAGAAAGCAAGCCACCAAAAGCCACCACTCTGTCGGGTTCTTTCTTTCTTGATCGAACTTGGAAGAAGGAACCCCTTCTTTCATCATCACGGAGTTTCCCATCCAATGACATTTATCAATCCCTCCTCTTTCAGATACCCCGAACCGCCATCTTCTCTCCCTTCACCCCCTTCCGTTCCTTCGTTCCCCTGCCAATCACCCGCATGAAAACCAGGCTGCCCTTGCCGCCACCACAGTGTGTAGAGTGAGGAACAATCCCAACGGACTGACCAAACTCGTCCTGCTTCTGGGGCCAAACTCCAAACCCCATCCATTCCTCATCCGCATCCGCATGCAGACCCTCTTCCAGAACCTGATACCCAAACGTCACCAAACATCAAACCTCTCCCCGCCTCAACAAACTTCCAAGATCACAGAAATAATCCCAAACAGCATCATGTGGTAGTTTCACAACCCCCTTCCCCCTTTTTCCCCAGCATGAAAACCCAGCATCAACCCTCACCCACCACAAAAGTAGCAGCATCATCAAGTAGCAGCATCATGAAGTAGTAAAATCCCAGCATCATCAACCAGCAAAAAAGAGAAAACGTCAAAAACTCACCTTCCCCAAAATGCGGCGCAATAACATTAACCTTCGCCCTCTCCCCAATCAGACACCAGCCCGTTTTCTCAAATCTATTCACCCCACACTTCCTCGGACACAAGTTGCATTTGGCCAGGTGAGCATACGCTTGCGATCGTTTCTTTGCGGCGTCGATTTCAGATAACAGGAGGTAGCGGGGTGTGTGGTGGTCTAGGAGGAAGGGGGGTGCTAGGTGGAGGGATCTTTTGGGTTGTTTTTGAGGGGGTGAGCGTGAGGGTTTGATTGTGAAGGGATTGTGTCGGGGTGTTGTGGTGATGGGACGAAGGGTGTGGTGAGTGTATGACAGGAGACGTTTGGTGGCTAGGGCCGGGAGGAGGACTCGGGGAAGTGATGAGGGGAGGTGGTGGAGGGATTGACGGGTTGTTTGTAGGCTGAGCATCTTGTTGGTGGTTGGTGGTCGGGTAAGTCGTGCTGTGTTCCGAGGATAAGTAAGAGAATGAGTGTGTAGTCGAACAGAGTAGAGGTGATAAGAGAACAGCTGTGTGTCGCTGCCCTGAAACAAAAGAGGTTGTCGTGAGCAGTGGAACCGAGCAATCCGCAGAAGCAGGCAAGTGGCAAGTATGCACTAACAATTTCCGCTACAATGCAACCCCTAAACACACACAAGCAAAGTACTTTTAGGACCACCACCACCAACCAACCAACCAGCGAAATATCTCAACCAATGCTTTTCGCTCGTGCTAACAAAAAGGAAACAATTTCTTTCCCGGGTATGAATCGATGGATGTGGATGCCTCTCTATATACAGTAGTAGTAGTACTCCCAAAAAGTAAACCCAGGTGATGATGATGATGATGACTTAACACAAAAACACAATTATTTTCCCCTTAATGTGTAACAACATTTACCTCCTCCTCTTACCACCACCACCCTGATCGCCGCTAGGACCACGCTTCTTACCCTCCCTCTCCCAATACGCCTTCTTCTCCTTCTTCTCCTTGTTCTGGATCCGCTCCTCGGCATCCTCTAGCCTCTTCCTGTACTTCTCGTGCTGCTCCGCCTTCTTGGCCTTGCGCTTCTCCACCACCTCCTTGCGGATGGTCGTGAGCTTCTGCATGAGATCGCGCGCCTTCTTCTCCTCGCCGCGGACGACGACCGCGCGCTTCTGCATGTACGTCTCCTTCTTCTGCTTCTTGGTCTGGATGATCTGCGACTTGAAGGGCAGCTCGGCCGCGAGGGCACGCGGGACACGGAGGGGGTTGAACCGACGGGTCTCGCGCTCGATCTTGCGGTACTGCGAGTTCTTGTCCAGCGGCGTGGCGATGTTTTGGTCGCGGCGGACCTCGCCCGTGAGACGCATGCTCTGCCAGCCGACCAGGTTGGTGGCCGGGTTGTAGAAGCGGTGCGGCTTGATGGGGTACCACGCACGCAAGAAGACAATGTCGCTGAGCAGGATCTTGTCCTCGAAGGTGGCACGGAAGTGGCCGTCGGGCTTGGCAAGGGCGCGCTTGATCTGACCGCGGATGCCGGAGACGGTCTTGATGGAGGCACCCTCGAACTTGGCGATTTCCAGCGCCGAGTTGAACATGTCCTTGATGAAGGCCGTGTTCTTGAAGATTTTGCATGGTGTACCGGTCTGGACAAGTTGTTAGAATCTAAAACATCAAACATAGCAGGCAGAAAATAACATACCAGCTTGATCTTCTTGACGATCTCGGTAGACTCGTCTACGCTCAATACTGTACCCGTAGCCGCGATACGGAATCCGGGGTTGGCGGAAGAGAAGGACTGGAAACATGTGAAACCAGTGTTGGGGGCACACAGGGGGCCATAGAAGGTACCGAAGCAGTGCATGTGCTCCGGGGTATACTTCAACATTCTGTTTCTCGTCCGAGAATCAGAGATGGAGTAGATGGGGAGCGACTGGAATCTGCGCCAGCCGAGGGAGAAGACGAGGGGATCTCCCGTCTTGAGGATCTTCTTGTGCCAACGGTGCTTCTTGATTCTGACTTGCACAAAGCCGAACCTGTCCTCCGTGGCCGAGAGACCTCCGACAACGATCGGCATCCGTGGCCTAAAGTTCTTGACGAACTCTGCTGGGACACCCTCGATGACCATCCTGGCGTACTTGCCGGCCTTGTAGCCTTCGACAGCGATCCTTTGGCTTTCATCAAGGTTCTCGTATTCCGCCTTGTTGATGTCGAGCTGCTTCTGGATCATGGCCTTTTGAGCATCATACCAGTCGTCCTCTCCAAACTCCTCATCGTTGCCACCTTCTCGCCTGGCGATCGCTTTGTCGTTCTTGAAACCTTCACGATCTTCCTCTTCGAAGCGAAGCTTGAGTTCCTCCTTTCGGCGGGCGTTCTTCTCACGCTCGGCTTCTAGGCTTTCTGCTGGCTGCTCCTCTCCCTCCTCTTCTTCTCCATCCTCGTCGTCGGCGCCGTGCTTCTCTCCGGTTTCAAGATCCTCGAAAGCACCGTCACCTTCGTCGTCCTCATCCTCATCGTCAAGACCCTCGAAATCCGAACCACCTTCGCCCTCACCATCAGCATCGTCAAGTAGGTTGGCGGTGGCGAACTTGTTTCGGAGAGCCTCGACAGCGTCCTTGTCGGACCACTTGGCCTCTAGTTGTTCATAGTCGAACTTGGGAATCATGCGATCCTCCCAAGAGTCCTCCCTGTCCTCCTTTCCAGTCCTCCTGAAGAAGGTTTCGTCGTCCTCTTCGATATCCTCCTCAATATCCTGCTCCTCATCTTGACCCGCCCATTTCTTGATGGCTTCCGTGGGAGCCATCGACTCGTCGTACATGTACCTCGCAAGGTCGACAGCGCGGAAAGGTTTCCTCCTTCCGTGTAGTTGACTTGCGCGCTCCATCATGTTGTCCTTCCACTTGAGCTCGGGATCCTCCTCGTCATTCTCATCGTCGTCGAAGTCGGATCCTTGGTCTTCGTCGCCGGATATCGAACCGAGGTCGGAGTCACTATCGGCAAAGGCAATGTCGTCTTCTTGGTCTTCGTCAACCTGTTTCCTGAACATCTTGCCCAACTTCATCTCGTTGAACTCGGACTCGACATCGGAACCGTCCTCCTCCTCATCTTCCTCGCCGCTCTCGAAGCCCTCGTCTTCAGGAGGTTCACCGCTCTCGCCGTCGGCAAGTCTGGCGGTTCTTCGGCTCTTGCGGCCAGTGTTTCCGACATCCTCGTCCTCGGCAGGGAGCTGGCTGATCTTTTGTCCGCTTGCGAACAGCTTGACACCCTCGTCCGTCTGACCGAGGAGACGCCTCTCGCTCTGCAGGTCGATAATAAGCTGTTCTCCTTCACCGCGCTCGACACCCACAGCATCCTTGTCGAATGTGAAACCGTTCTCCCTGGTGATAACGATGTGATCGCCAGTAATCTTCAAGCCGCTGCGGTCGGCCATGGGCGCCCAGAGCTTCTTTTCCTTCTCGTCGAGTCGCCTTCTGCCGGTCTTGCCACTGGCCTTAGCCAGCGCTTGTTCCATAGCGGGCGTCGGGCAAGGATCCGGCAATTGTTCCATCTCTTTGATTGTGAAGTCGCCCAAACCAGCAATATGTACTCTTTGGCCCTCGGCGGAGAAGTTTGTACCACGGAGGTAACCGGAGAGCTCGATCGTTCGGTCGCATTTCTCGTCTTCTTCGATCTGGGCGGGGTGGGTGACGTCGCGGTAGTTGTCGATGATGGTGTAAGGGTGGGAGTTGCGCCAAACGAGCGGGCGAGGGTTCTTCATGACGGACAAGAAGCGGGAGAGGTTGTGGATTTCGCGATCGGGGTAACGGCCATTCATGACACCGGAAAGGTAGAAAAGGTGGGCGCCCTGGTAGAGTTCGCTCCAAAGTCTCTGCTTCAACCTCTTCTTCGCGTCCTTCAGTGCCTGTGGTTTCCTGAACAAGTCGAGATGGGTGAGGATGCCGAAAACGTTGCCGGGCATACCAGTGGCGGCGAGGACGTTAAGGAACTCCATAGTCTCCATCTCGAATCCGAAGTTTCCATCAATCATCAGGAGGACGATGTCGGCGACCTTTGCGATGTCGACCATGGCCTCGAGTTCGTTGGCGCATTCGATGAAGGTCAATCTCTGCTTCTTGGAGGTGACGACCGTGATAGGTCCCACGGGATCTTGGATGGTTTCCTTTGCATATCGTCGAATGAAGGACTTGAGGAGGGTGGTCTTTCCTACACCGGGGGGGCCAACGATGGCGACGAGTCTCGGGGGTGGTTCATCGGGGACACGGTCGACGGCGGGGACGTGAAGACGCTTCTCTTTGATCTGTCGGACAACACCAGTTAGTGATGGTCATGGAAGGATGGAGTGATGGACTGTCTTCTTACATCGTGAGATCTGGCGGCTTGTCTGGCAAGCTTACCGGGGTTGGAGAAGGCAAAGGCCTTGGGGTTCTTTTCTGCAGGGACGGTCAGTTTTGAATAGCTAACGATAAGAAAAGAAACAATTGGATAAACATACCACCTGTGTGCTTGGAGCCCCCCTTCTCCTTGGACTTCTTGGAAGCCCGATGGGGTTTGTGGGCTTGGACGTCGGCCATGATTACGGCTGGTGTCCGGGAACTTTTTGCAAGTTCAGTATGGATGGATACGCGGTCGCGATGGCAGGTGGAAGTGGAAATGCGACGGGACTCGCTTCCAATTCAACTGCCAAAAGCTCCAGAAATTTTCGGGTGGTCGATTTTCTGATAGAACGCCAAGGTTGTTATCGATAAGCGATAAGATACTTGGTGGGGCCGCTTCCCGGCAGGCGATCCCCGGCAGCACCGCCCCGGAGCGGGAGCAATGGCAAGGGCATGCGGGGAGTTCGAGACCCTGACAGGCAGAGTGACCTGACCCTGAAGTCTTGGAACCTTCAACAACAGACGAACCGAAGGTTGAGAAGCGCTTTCGACTCTGGAACTAACGTATAATCACATTTTTACATCTCCAATCAACTACTGAAGTCCATCTTCGGAGTAAATATTCCAGAGGCTTATACGAAGATATCGGCTCAATTGGTTAACATGTCCTCGCTGTCTCAAGCATGACCATAACTGCGAGCCTTCTCACTGGTGGAGACTGTGGATTGTTCAGGGACTGCTCTTGCGTCAATGTTGACAGCCATTCCGAATCCACTCTTGTTTCGAGTATCTTAACAAACAGTCGTTGTCTGTCTGTTGAAAGTTGAGACTCCATGATAGAACGAGTCCCGTTTGCCAACCTTCTATAGCTACGGCATCGACCGAGGAATACCGGGTCAAACAGCCATGGCTTGCGCAACACACCATTACGAGGGTCACATACGTAATTGTCGCGGAAAGGAGGGTGATTTCAGGAGGGTAAGGCTATAGGCTCAGAGTTACAAGAGGCAGGTAACATCCAAGGCTTTGAGCAGCGAGATGGTCGATAGATGACTGGATCGGGTTCTCCGCGAGAAAGGGGACAAAGTGGGCGATGAGAAGCAGCCATGTTAGATCAACCTCCCAGACCACTCCTAGTGTCTCAGCCCGCGCCTAAGCGCTCGTTGGTGTTCTGAATTCCGCTTTCCTCGTTTGCGAGGTTGGACCGTTGGGCGCTGAGATGGAGGATTGTCTCTGTCGTCCCCAGGCCTGGCAACCAAAAGAGTGTCACAAGTCACAAACGACCCGCGGCAGGCTGTCGCTGGCAGGCGCAGTAAATCTGGTCCAAGTGGATATGACGTATCATCCGCTCCAGAGGATGCTGATGATTCCCTGGTGCCGCGTCACTTGTGGCTCCTTAACGGGATGGCAGGAAGACAATCTAGCATGATTGCCGCTTATCTGGCGCATGTGCATCTATAGTTCGAGTCCACTTGTGCCTGTCCCTTGATCACGTATAAGATGCTCCTTCGTCCGCTCCTCCAGACGCAGTACCGACTCTCCAAGTTCACGACAAAACACTCCACTCAGTTTCTCTATATCCAAACAGCAACACCAACTTTCTCATCACACTTTTCTCTTACCACCGCAAAAATGCCTTCCTACATTGTAAGCATGCCACACTCACGCCTCACAACACCTGTAACACCCTTACTAACCTGTTCACCATGACAGGTCACCCTCAAGGACAACGCCAGCGACGCGGAGATCGCCAAGACCAAGGAGGACGTCAAGAAGCAGGGCGGCAAGATCGGCCACGAGTACACCCTCATCAAGGCTTTCCAGTAAGACACACGTCCTCCGTCTTCAGGATTAGACACAAGAGCTGACACACTCTTCTCAACTACAGGGCCATCTATCCCGAGGACTCTGTCGTCAGCCTTGAGAACCATGAGCACGTCAAGGGCGTCGAGGCCGACCAGGAGGTCAGGACCCAGTAAAGGAGCGCATCCGATTTCAACAACATGTTTGAAGCATTAGGCGTCAAGGGCAACATTGGGAAATCATGATATTAGAACAGGCAGGGACAAGACAGGAAGGACATGGGATGAGACGACAGTCGCCTGCTTAGAGAGAGGCATGATCTGGTGATGGATCTCATGCGGGGCACCAATCGCGGGGTAACACTCAGCGAGAGGTTAGACAGCGACAGGGGCTTACATGCCGGCTTCGCTGTCGTTTCAGTGACACTCTCCACTGAAACCGGCTGTGCATTTCCATTCAGATAGAGAGGCGGCCATTTGATGATTGTTATGAATTCAATGAAAGATATCCAACTTGCAGAAGTTATGCCTTTAATCGTTTGACTGTATTTATTCAACCAACTGAAGTCTGAACATGCGCAGATGCTTCGTGCTGGAGGAAAGAGGAACCGACAGGAGACAGAACGGGAAGCAGCCAAAGCAGCCCTCAAGGTGCTCCAAGCGGCCTGGGCAGCCCCTTATCGCCTATCGATTGGACCACGATAACCCTGTTTCAGCGGTAACTGCTATGTCATCCCGTCGCGGCGCTGATCGCAGTAGCACGCACACACTGGATGACAAGCACACTGCACTCTCCACCGGACCTCGACCGGACCGGACCCTACCTGCACCAAAAAGTCCACCCCAAATTCGGTCTCGTAACAGAAACCTTGCCATTGAAACACCGCTATCCGCATAACAACATGCCGACATGAAATTCATCGTGAGGCCGTCGAGGTTCCCAAGCCCTCTCAAGGCCTCCTTGAGCTCAAACTACCCGAGACTGTATTCCATACTCAACCAAAACAACGAGAGACCCCATTACGACCGCCCGCTCAGCAGTCGCCATGAGCTAGAGGACAAAGTCCCATGGCTGGCTAGCCAGCCTCTACACCAGCTGAGTCTGGCCGATCTCGTCAAGTAATCTACTCCTTCAAAACAAGACAAGAGAACCGAAAGCTAACTCCGGCGTCACCCTCCAGACACGGCCGCCCCCCTCTTTCCGCCGAAGCCCTCCTCTCCTCAGCGCGCTTCACCCTCTCCCTCCTCCCCATCCGCCTCGCCCACCGCATCCAAGCCCTGCGCAACCTGCCCTACATCGTCGTCTCCAACCCCAACATCTCGCGCATCTACAACAACTACCAGCACTCCCTCTCGACCTTACTCCCCTGGCAAGGCAAGACCATCAGCTCTCTCGACGACGAGATCAAATTCACCCAAGTCCTCGCCGAGCTCGTCCAAACCCACACCGACACCATCCCCATCCTAGCCAAGGGCTTCATCGAATGCCGCAAGTATATCTCCCCAGGGGAAGTGACCCGCTTCCTAGACGAACACCTGCGCGCGCGCATCGGCACGCGGCTGGTAGCCGAGCAGCACATAGCCCTGCACTACAGCAGCACACCGCACTTTGACCCGGAAGCCTCCCCCACGCCCTGCCCGGAGCCCAAGACGCACCCGTCGTACATCGGGGTGATCGACACCGCTTTGCGGCCCACGAGCGTGATCGACTCGTGCGGCGACTTCGTGGCCGACATCTGCGAGCTCAACTACGGCGTGCGGCCGGAGTGGGTGGTAGATGGCGAGCCGGACTCCAACTTTGCGTTTGTGCCGATGCACCTCGAGTACATCGTCACTGAACTTTTGAAAAACGCGTTCAGGGCGACGGTGGAAAACGGCATGAGCCGCGAGCCGGTAGTCGTAACAATTGCGCCCGAGCCGGCGAGTAGTGCCGTTAGCGCGGCGACTCCCGGGGTTTACTCGGATTGCCCTACCAAGAACTCGAATTCGAATGCTGAAGGAAAAGCGCATGGGATCATCCCACTACATGATCATGCCCCCGGGGTGACGATTAGGATCAGAGATAGAGGGGGCGGGATCAACCCGGCGGTGTTGCCGCATATTTGGGGGTACTCGTTTACGACGTTTAACGAGGCGGATGATGATGAGCCGCCGGGGGCGTGGGGCGAGGAGGCCATGGGGTTGATTTCGACTACGGGCGTGGGTGGGAGCACGATTGCGGGCCTGGGGTATGGGTTGCCGTTGAGTAGGGCGTATGCTGAGTACTTTGGGGGAGGGATTGCGGTGCAGAGTTTGTATGGATGGGGGACGGATGTGTATTTGAGGTTGAAGGGGGTGGGTAAGATTGAGTATTGAGCTTCTTGCCATGGCTGGCCAGTTAGTCAGTACATTGTTATAGATGTCATATCAAGTTAGAGTTTGGAGTATAGTATGAGCTAAGATATTCAAAACGGTCTGTTGAGGGGGAATTCAAGGAGAAAATCTTCCAATGACGATGGTTAAAACTCGCCCATGGTTCACGGAAACTGAAGCTAAGTGGGCGCCTTGAACTTCGTTCCATGTAATAAGGTTCTCACACTCGACAATTACATCTAGATTCATACTTCTCATCATACCTTTCCTTAATGATGGTGCATATTCGATCATAGTTTGATTCGACAACGGTAACTCCAACTTAAACGCCAGACAAGTATCTCATATCTCTTCTGCCCTTCTGCCATTCAAGTCATTCAAATACGTATTCACCTTTAGCTCGCATGCGTGGATACGTGTGAGTGTAAATGCAAAAATACATTGCTATGATATGATATAACTATCCGAAAACTCAAAAGCCAAAACGAAATATCCAAAAAAGATAGTGTCTATGCTACTATGTCCATTAATATTTTTTGCCTCAACCACCAACAAACGATAAAATATTCCAAAAACCATCCAATCCAATCCATATAACTTCAATACCCGGCATCCATTATGACATGAATCAGGTTCCGTCCTTCATGTATCAGATCAGATGTTTCACATATTCGCCAACTCATTATCAATCTGCCTGTCCATAAACGTCCTCCTCTCACCCACCAACTCCGTCTGCAACCGCTGCTCCACCAGCGCCCGCACCTGCTTCTTCGTCACCGTGTCCAAATCAACCTCGCGAAGGACGCCCTGAATGGCCTCGATGATCATCTGGTCATCAGGGCCGGGAGTGCTGCGCTGGAAGTCAAACGACGGCGAACTTGACGAGTGGCTCATGCCGGGACGGTGTCCGGGAACGCCGAGGCTCATGCCCGTGGCCGTGGACAGACGGGGGTTGACCATGCCGCCGGGGCCGGGAGCAGGAGGGGTGTTGGTCATGGAGCGCATGGCGAGCTGGCTGGGACCGCGGCTAGGACCACCGGGGTAGTCCTGGTACGGGCTGGCGCGGCGCTGCATCTCGACCATGGTGCCCATTGAGGCCATGCTCTGACGGTTCATGAGGTTGTTGTTCTGCTCGGTGAAGGGGGAGGCGCCGACGAAGGTGCTGGCGCGGGTCATGGCGCCGCTACCGCCGCCGTTGGGAGCGAAGCCAGGGCTGTGAGGGGGCATGTAAGCTCCGGCACCGCGACCGCCGAACCCAGTAAGAACGGACGGCTGGCGGACCGAAGAGTAGACGGACTTCATGTCATCAACCTCGTAGGTCTCCTCGTACATACCGCCCAGGTGCTCGTCCATACCCTTCTCAAGAGGGCCACCGCGACGACCGGGGAGGTTGTTGGCGAGGGCGTAGTCGTCCCAGCGCTGGAGAGGAATGGCACGGGGGTCAAAGCCCTCCTCGTCGACAGCAACAACTTGCTTCTTGCCGGTTTCACCAATGACAACGCGGGTATTACCCCAGGCGAAATCATCCTGATGCCAGAAAGAGTAGATGGGCAGAATGAAGGAGTAGATGGGGAAGGCGAGGATGTAGATGATCATCCAACCCACGTGCTGCCATTGGCGCTTGAGGATGAAGATGAGCGCCTGGAGACCGTACACAGCCGCAATCATGATGAGCGAAAGCAGAGGGAACTGTCCAGAGTGGGAAGCGGCCGTGTAGATGAGGTAAACGATATAGACGCAGGTGGCGGGAAGAATGATGGTACCGAAGAGATCGATGAAGACGACGATGCGCATCGAGAAGAAACAGAAACCACACATTTCGTCGAGCCACATCAATTCAGCCAAGTTGTGAATGGTCGAGTTAATCCAACGACGACGCTGAGACAGCAGAACGCTCCAAGTATCGGGGGCGGCCGTTTGGCAGTAGGCATCGGGAATGAACTTGTAAGACATGTACGGGAAGTGCTTGGTCATGAGCGTGGTGAGGAAACGATCCTCACCAAGCGAGAGCAGGTTCTTCTTGTGGAGGGTGTCAACATAGCAATCGCTGTACTCGCGGATAATGTCGTCCGAGATAATGAGCGGCTTTCCCTTGTCAACAGTACGCAAGCGGTACATGGTGAAACTATCGGATTGTCAGTATCGTCTACAACAATCAGTGAGTAAAGGGACAGCAAAACTTACCAACCGGGCAAACAGGTAACGCTGCCAAAAAGAGACTCGAAAGCCTTCGCTAAGTGATGAGAAATGTAGTATTCGTAAACCTGGATCATGGTCCACCACGAAAGATCCTCATTCTGCAAACTGGTTTCACCGCAAATACCGGCAATCTTGGCGTTGTTGGCGCAGGCAGCCACCAGGCGGTTGAGAGAATCTTCGCGAACGGAGGTATCGGCATCGACCATGAGGAGGTATTCGTAAAGTTCAGGATCCACACCAATGATGTTGTTGATCTGGTGGAAGATTTCCAGTTCCAAGGGGTTCATGGGAGCACGGTGATGGACGCGGTTGAGGAAGCTCATGAGCAGAATCTGCGAGTCACGCTTACCACGGTTACCGGGCTTCGTCTTGGACTGCTCAGACTCCTTGCCGACCTTGACAACCACGACATAAGGTACCACGTTTCCTTCGAATTCATACAATCCAGAGTAGACCTTGCCGTAGTTGAGCTGTTCGGCTCCAGTACCGACGGACTTGAAGGCCAAAGCAGGTGGGTCAACCTTGGGGTCAACACCGAGAATATCGAGGACGATCTTGGGAGTAGGACGGTCGTTGCCAGCACCGACGATGACACCGTCGCAAATGACAAAGATAAGCTTCCGCTTGTTATCATACTGGAGGGCTGTCAAAGAGTCCAGGGCTTTCCTCAGCGAGTCTTCGCCTTCGGTATAAGCGGGCACCTGGCAGATGACGAACTTGTCCTGGGGAGCGGGGCGTCTCTTAGATCCGAATTGAAGAGCTGACACAAACTTGACCACGATGATAGTGCAGACAATAATGGTAAATGCAAGCAAGATGTAGTTGTTGACTTGACACCTGGCCGAATAACGGAAATCGGGCTTGCCGATGTAGAACGTGTTCTTGACACAGTTAAGGCTGTTCATAACACTCTCATACTGAGTCTGGTTGCTGCTGACGCGATCGACCAGGTTGTTAATCTGGTCGGTCAAGTCCTGGCCGGGACTGTTCTTGACGAGGTTGGAGACCTGGGCGTCGAGGAATGCCCATGTAGGATCGTTATTCATCCGCTTGGCGGTGTACATGTAATCGGTCATGTCGTAGATGAGATCCTCGTAGATGAACCACGGGTGATTCCATTCTTCGCCTTCCTGCTTGATCTTCTTGACCTCCCAGACCACGTCACCATGGTAGTACTCCTTGATGGCGGGCAGGAACCTCTGGGTATACCAGTATCTTTCAGAGAGCTTGCTCCGAACATTAGGCTGCGTAGGGCCGGAAGTGTGCTGGGCCACAACATATTCAGGGGTAGTGTTGAATTGCAACGTGGTGGTATCCTTGATGCCGAGACCAGGGCAGGAAATATAGAGAGGCGGGACAAAGTAAGTGGAGAGGTCCTGGCCAGCAAGCGGCAGCATTACATCCGACGTGGTGTCAATGTTGTTGTCGCTGTGCTGCAATCTCCAGAATTTGGTGATGTCGTAAACCTTGCCGTGAATGCTGACCCAGAAGTCATCCTCTCCCTGATGATTCAGAATTTCCTGCGAAGTCCAGGCTTTGTCGAAATTGGGGCAAAGAATACGACCGAAGAAGATAATCCAGAAAACGACGATGGCGTTGAGGAGGACGATAAAGAAGCAGAGAACAAATTTCTCACGCCATGCCATACGCACATCAGGTCGCTTCATCCGACCGACGAACTTGAGTAATGGCGACGGAATCCACCACGTCAGAGCCCAAACAGTAAAGACCCAGATTTTCCTTTGGAAGGAAATAGCCCGCTCCTCAATCTTCTTGCCCTCGGCAAGGTCGGCGTCTAATTCCGAAACCAGCTGGCCTTCGGCGTTGTAGAAGACCTGTCCCTTGTATTGGTCGCCCTTGGAACCAAGACCGTAGTCACCGTTGCGCATGGCGGTCATGTTCGTAGGAGCAACGGAAGGAGCACGCACTGGGCTCGGGTTGAGGTTGTTTTGGCTAAGATTACCACCAAGGGCGAGGTGATCGTAGCTCCCGTTGGAGGTTCCATCGGCAAAGGGAGAGCGCATATTGTCAGCATATGCCTGAGGCGGGAAGAAGCCGCTTCCGTTGTGAGAATAGCCCGAGCCCATGGTGCCTGGGGGCATCAAGTTGCGCATGCTGTTGAGCCTCTCAGCTTCCATGGGCTTCAGATCCAACATACTTTCGGCTTCCCACCACGCGCTCTCCCTCATCCATACTCTCTCGTTGCCCACAGCAACCTCGCCGTTGCTCCAGCCCCGCTCCAAAACCCAGCTCTCGATACCGTCACGGCCATCCATACAGCCCAGAGGCCGATACCGCTGAGTAAATTCATGGTGATCAAAATCGGCGGTGTAGTCAATGTGCTTATTGCGTCTGTTGGCCCACTCGGACAGCCTCCAGGTGCGGAGCTGGCGAGAAACAGCTCCAGCTGACCAGGCTGAGTTGACAGCAGGAAGGGCAGCCAGGCTAGATGGTGAGTCGTCTGTGGGGTGGATGCAGAGGTGATACCAAGCGCGACTGCGGTTCAAAAGATCCGCAACATCCACACGGCCAGTGCGGCCGAGGTTGATACCCTCGGTGGGGACCGGGAATAAGAGCTTCCTTAAGAAACCCTCATCTTCTGATGAGAAGGCAATCTTTTCCAAGATTTCCTCGCGCTTCTCAATCAGGCGTTGCCTTTCCCGGCCAACCGAGCCAACCATGATACCCAGATCAGGACCACACTCTGCTACGGCATTCTGCATTTCCCGCACAACCGAGCTTGAAATGGGAACCACCTCGACGCCGTCAGCCTTCATTTCGGAGTTGATACCCTGAGTGTCGTCGAAGATGCCCCGCATGGCAATAGCCTTGCCCAAGTTTTGGTCGGGAATCTCGAGGACAGTGAGGCAGACAGTATCGCCACTGTCCTCGTTGGAAGTGGGCGCACCACTCCGGGAGGCACCGTCGCTAGAGTCATCGCCATTCCGGGATCTGCCCATCTGCACGGCAATAGCATCGTTGGCCTTCTTGATAACCCAATCGACCAAAGCCTCATAGAGTCCTCCGATCAAGGTCGCCCGGTCATCGGTGCTGAGTTGCCTGGCAAGGATTTCGGGTTCGATACCAAGAAGTCCACCAACATCTTCGCAGATTTCCTCCAAAACTTCTTGGTCAACATTGTAATCGAGTGTGTTGCCGAGCTTGAGGAGGCCGGCCAAGATCGAGATGAAGTTGCGGTGGGAAGAGCCCTTGATACCGATGTCCTTGAGGGCAGACCTGAAATCGTCGGCAGCGGCACCATCATCGGCGGTAGGAAGATAGGATGGAGGATCGTAGGTGCCGGATCTGGCGAGAAGGCTGTATTGAGACGCGGCCTTGAGCCCAAGGAACTCTCTTTCGGCAGGGGTAGAGGCCGTGGTGAGCAGGTAGTAAAAGACATCAAAGGCCCTGTATCCAGCCTCAGAGGGGACACCCAACAAGCCCTTGTCGGTGTCGATACCACCTTGTGTGAGCGAAAGCGAGGCGGCAGTAAGGTTGCCTGTAAGGTTGAGGGTCAAGGTGACGGCCAAGCCGGTCTGTCTCGGAGTGGAGGGGTTGTAAGGGGTTACACAGCGAAGGAAGGGTTCAATAGCGTCGAGTGCTTTGTAAACCGAGGCAGGGATCTCGAGGGGAATGGTGGACAGGAAGGGTCGCAAGAGCGAAGGAGTCGAGTTGTGCAGTGATCTAGCAGTCATTCACCTGTTAGTATCAGACAAAGTGTATAGGTCAAACAAAGACATACCCAAGAATGATACACCCATCCTCAGCACGGCGACGAGCATGCTCCCATGCCCTCAGAGCCAGAGCGCCATCGACGGTTCCACCAACGTGACCAWCAGGACCAGCTTGGGAGGCTGTAAGCCATGTGTTGACGACGAGACTTGTGCCCGCGTCCAGACGGTATGGTTGTGAAGAGAGGTAGATGTTGTGTACGGAGTTGAGAAGAGTCGTGGTAGAGACCTGGGATGACTGTTGACCAGGACCTCGTCCGCCCATACCGGCGTCCGAGGCCATGGAATACATTGACATGCGGTTCGCCATGTTTAGTTGTTGGGATGACGGCGAAGTGTCAGATGGATTCCGGGAGCCCCTTGGGGGGAACAAGAGCGTAGACTTGGCCCACGCCTTTCCTCACCGACAAGGACAGCGATTCGAACGAGTGGTGGTGGTCAAAGTGTGTGTATAGTATGCGATGATCGCCGAGCAATTGCGATTGAGGCGCCGCGTGTGGTTATTTCAGCGGTGGTCGGTAGTGGATGATTCGATAGTCGATATCCTCCTCCAATTCCTTCAATCGCTTCTTTTGGTACCGTCTGCTTGGTAGTGGTGATAGTAGTGTATAATATTATTAGATGAAGATGGGACCGAAACGAGAGACGACACTGATCGCGCAAAGATCGGACGAAGAGAACCACCAAAGCGAGTGAAGGCGGCCAACGTCAACGACAAGCAATGCAAAGCGGTGCAGTGACAGTGACAGCGGATGAAGTCGACAGTGTCAAGGAGGAGTCCCTGGGATGCAAAGGAAACGAGATTCGAAAAATCGGGAAAATTGCAGATTWGCTGCCCGTCAGCTAGCAGCAGCAGGAGCAGCAGGCGGCAGTAGGTAAGGTACAGGGGGGAAGCGAGTGACCGAAGGGGCGTAGAAAGAATGGGGGAGAATAGGTGGGCAGGAGAGACAGAGAGACAAGGAAGCGACACCCCCAGCGAGTGGATGGAGTGAAGTTTTGGTGGAAGATGGAGGTCGGCGGGTGGGAAGGAAACAGCGACGATTTCCAGGCAAGAGCGGGCAGAGAGTTCCAGCTTGTTCGTCTCGAACACCACCAATGAAACGGTCTGAAAGTCTGAACGGCCAACCACCAAACTGGGCGATCCAAAGTGGAAATGCGTGGAATGAATGGATTTTCGCTGCTTGTTGCTGCTGGGGCTCGTACGTGACGCCGTCACTGGAACCTGAAAAAGATCACCACCTTCAAGCACACACTCAACTGGCAGCCGTCTGCAGGGGACTCGGATCGTGAAGAGACGGGAGCAACGGAACTCCGTGCTGGGTGGGGAATATGCCTGTACGGCGGTTTACAACATTCAACGAGAAAATACACGAATCCCAATTCACTCGCAAGTGGAGGCAGGATGTGCATGATGTACGGACTACGGAGCGCCCGCGACAATCACCCCAGGCCCGGTTTGGGTAGGCCGATCTGGAACGTGATTACCAACGAGATTGTTCCCTGTCTGCCAAGGGGGAAGGGGGCTCATTAAAAAATGCAATTACGCGATATTTGTTTCGTTAAACTTGCTTCCATTCCCGCTTTTGCCGACCGCCTTCCTGCTGTACCACAATGAGCTTCTCGTTCTTAGTTTCATCAGTCCATGTGTGCATTTCAAACGTCCTTCTAGGTATTCAGAGTCTTGCTCCTTTGTGAGGCGCTGTTGCACTGCTTCAGTTTGGTTGTATCGGATATATCAGGCCTGTTTATGCTCGGCCATGGATCTCGTTCCCTTTTCCAGTGATTTTCATGCCAGGATCCGCGAGCTTTTTCGCCTCAATGATTGGATCCCCCCACTGCCCCCGTACCGCATCCACCTGTTTTTGCGCTTCTGGTAAAGAAGAGAAGGCTGGCTCGCTGGTCGATGTGTGAGATGGCCAGATTTGATCAACCCCAAAAGCCTGCTTTGAAGGACGTGATGCACTCAAAGTTGCATTCATTGTTGCAGTGCCTCCCTGCGTGTTGATGATGGTTGACCGGGCCTTTTCCAGGACTGCTCAAATGAGATTCTCGCCTTTTGGTTCCCGTT
Organism: Neurospora terricola FGSC 1889; assembly: GCA_009805285.1. NCBI lineage: Eukaryota > Fungi > Ascomycota > Sordariomycetes > Sordariales > Sordariaceae > Neurospora > Neurospora terricola. The sequence continues at coordinate 17,143 of RANZ01000133.1, read as the reverse complement.
CGCTTGTTACGGCGCACTGCGTTGGTACGGCTCTCCCGTTCGGCGGAGTGCCGGATGGCCACGGAATGCTGGATGACGGTCGAATACGAGCCTTCACAACAACTGGAAGTCTTGGCTCCACCATTTGCGGTCATTGTGTGTGGATAGATGATGGTGCACATCCTCACGCAGAGGCAGAGCTGAGAACCTCAGACTCGCATTAGGAATGGGATGTGTGCAAGTTGACGTCTAAAAGTAGGGTCCAAGTTCATGACTGGCTGGAGACTTCGAGAAACCTTATTCACAGCCGCCCTACCGCGAGCACGAGCACGCGCTATCGTTACATATACTACTGGATGTACGGATATCTCCATTGGGCCTTGGAGGTCTGAACACGAAAAGGGCTGGAGGGTATCCTATGTCTTACACAGCGACATGTTACAAACATTCCCGTCCCGTTCGACTTGTTCAACCACCTCAGCGCCCGACGCAGCGGTCCGCGAATGTGTGCAACATGGCCCTCCTGGCGACCTCTTGGAAGTGGACAGCCATCAAGAACCATCGACAATCAACTTGACGATCCATCCCTGACCAGAAGCACAATGGAATACACGTCAAAGGTCACGAATGGAAACTTCTAACATACTTCCACCTTCTTGGAATCCCGTCGGCAGTAACCCAAAAACCATGATCTTAATGGAAAATGTTCCGCTGCCTTGGTACGTACATATAATTGCGTGCCCCGCCGTCTCGCTTCGAGTGACATTGAACATAAACCCCCGATACAACGGATGGTCTCAGTATTGAATACTGGAGAGATATCGTCCTTGGCAGCCAAGGCAGATGCGGCGAAAATAAGACTCTCAAAGGGGGCTGCTCCACACTCCATGTGCCACCTCCAACCGGATAGTATAGGTAGTTTCTTTTTTTAGTTGTCTTTTGGTCCTCCTTTTGCCGACCCCTTTTTGCCTGCGCCGCGTTGCACTGTCAGACTCTATGGGAGAAGAAACATAAAAACTTTGTTGGACGGCCGGCATCAACGGCTCTTCGTGTTAACGTTGCCTTCGGTCTTTTGGAAGTGGGAACGTGAAGCCATCACCAGATTTTCGATGCTCTAGAACATATGCACTGCCCTAGTCACCTTGGTGGTTAGGTTGATGGGGATATGTGGAACATCACAACCTCGAATTTACAAACAAACAGAATTCACATAGTAAATGATTTCAAACATAATGAATGACCCTAAAGGAGTCTGAGGGTCGCATATATGCAATCTTGCTGTACATCATATGTACCCCACGAAAATGTCTGAACATCATGTGCATCATGACTTTAAACATAGCGGGAATGCACTCAGGGCAGGATGAAAGGAAAGGATGAACCCGTCCTACCGCTGCACACTAAACTAGGTGGCAGATTTTGGTGGAGGTTTGTGCAGGCGCGATGATGGCAGGTCCGAGTAAGCGACAACCGCGCTCCTTCCTGTTCCTGATGGCGGGCACCCACCTGTAGCGCGCGCTGGAAAAGCGCCCGAACGCTCCTGCAGTAATGGCGGGGTCTTTGTCTGGATCCAGGCACCTGCCCCCACTGCAGCATTGAACTCCCAAATTCTTCGCGCCTTCTTCTGTTCTTCCTCGAACAAAGGAATCCCGGGCAACAGGAACATATTTTTCATCAATTCCTTGCAACGGAAAGATGTCGAGCCAAATCAACTACGTCTTCCATCGCGTTGAAAGCTGAAAAAATCGTCACCGCATCGTCCACCCAATCTCCGAGGCTCGAGACTAACAAAAAAGCGAGACTCAAAAAAGCGTCATACTAAGGTACCGACTACGCCGGACTACGGCACACCGGCAGACGGTGCAGCGCACAAACCCTACGATGTGGTACCCCTAGCACGTGCCGTACGCTACCCCCAATTCATACGAGGAAATTTGCAGCGCAAAGGCAGCACCAGGCCAGAAAATCCACCCACCATTGTTCTCCAACTCTCGTATTCCCAAGGGCACGCCACCCCACGGATCTTGCCCGCAGTGACATCTCACAAGACAAGCACTGGTCATCCGCGACATCTTCAAAACAGTCAATCGGCCATCTGACAAAGAGCGGGAGGTCTCCCTCTCCCTTGAGAAGAAAAGAAGACGTGTAAAATGTTCCAAGAGGCCTGGTCCGGTGGTGCCTGACATCGACCATGTTTGTCAATTTCCGAGGAAGAGGTCTTGCAGAAACCATCGAACCAACAGAGATTGAATGGCCCCCTTCCTTGGCATCAGCGGTGGAGAGAGCCAGTAGGAGTGAGACAATGCAACTTCTGATACTAGCATAGCAGCCGAATAACAGCATAGGCGGCTGAAAGGACAAAGCATGTCAATGTCAACTCTTGTGTTTCCATCCCCCAGAGAGGCGCACACACTATCGTATGCTTAATTCCGCTTGGGCATGGCCATGCCCTCGATTTCCGAAAGCAATGCTGTCATAAGGCGTCCATCCGCTCCGGGGGGCTCCCGGTTGCTGACCGCAATGGGAAAAGAACGGGCAAAGAAAATCAAGCTGGGTCAGAGTGCCCCTGAAGACGGGAGAAGAGAAAATCCAGCTGGGCGGCGACCGCTGTTGGTGGTTAGGCTGGCTCGCCTGGTACACCGTCGTGGTTCTGGAACCGTTCGACAGGGCTTCAGAAGAGGATCACCAGTTCGTCCCAGAGTCAGGACAACACAGACCGTCTGTGCTGCCAAAGTTGCAAACAGACCTGACCCATATTGTGGTAGTCTATCTGATCACAAGATTTGCTCCGGCATCAAGGCCAGCCTATACTGGAAAAGTGAGGAAGCTGAAGTGGAACAGGTTGAAGCCTTTGCGTTCCTCGCCTTGTTCCCTTGTTTACTGCGTACATATTTTGAATCACGCACCCCCCTGGCCGGCCAATGGCTTCTGGACGTGGAGAAGGCCATCCTGACCAATCACATGCTGGACGGGGGCAGGTACTTCGTATGGTCGAACTGCGCCTCTGGTCCTTCCAGACCGCCGTACTTGGCCCTCACCTGAGAGAAAACATTGGTGACATTCGAATCCCCTTTCCCCAGTCAACCGGCTCCATAGCCTCCATCAGACAGCAGGCGACGCCGCCGGTGTGAACCTACCCACCGTTTCCTACCCACAGCATCCATCGCTGTACACTTCTCTCGCTCGCTGGGGATTGCAGGTTCCGAAAAAGCTTCGAGCGTCTCCAACGATTGCTTAGCCTTGTCGTTCTATCTTTCCTCTCCTCTCTGACGCTCGTTTACCAAGACGCCTTTGTCGCATCTGGACCCTCGTTTTGCCTGACTGTCTTCACTGTTTCGTCCTGTCTGGGATCCGACGGCATACACCTTGTCATTTGATTGACATCGGGCGACAACTTCCCAATCGCCATTGTCAACCGACCCTCGACGACTTGACAACAACTCCAACACTTCGATCGACGACAGACGCCGACGACTTCGACGATATACCCTTCTTCCGGACGGCCTAGAGGTCCTATAGACATATCGAGATATACATACTAGTCTCCCAGCAGCGCTCTCGCTATGGCGCTCAACCTTCCTCCCGTAGGGGGGACGGGTGGAGGGGCCCATACCCAACCTTCGTTACCCTCGCTGCCGGCCCATCTTCAATCGGATACACACTTGACGGCTCATCTAGCCAGTCGATTCCACGTCTCGCTACCGATTTCCCGACTTTCATCCCACGCACTCGTTTCCATCAACACATACACTAGCTCTACGAAAGGAGATGGCACCCGAGACTCTTCCGCCATGGGCGGTGCCGAGGACATGGCCGAGAGGGCCTACATCCGTCTCGGTCATCGGTCGGAGAACCAGGCCGTGCTCTTCTTGTATGTTGTCTTTTGCTTATACCATACCCTGCGGCGTGACCTTGTTACTAACGGCTGAGACAATAGGGGTGAATCGGGCTCAGGAAAGACTACTATCCGTGCTCACGTCCTGACCGCACTCCTCAACAAGTCTTCAACTCCCCTTTCCAACAAGGTGTCCCTTGCCGCATATGTCTTCGATACGCTCACTACCACCAAGACAGCCACGACGCCGACGGCCTCCAAGGCTGGTCTCTTCTTCGAGTTGCAATACGACACAGCATCCACCGCCAGCCCACAGCTCATCGGTGCCAAGTTGTTGGATCATCGTCTGGAAAGGAGTAGGATAGCGGCTGTGCCAACGGGAGAACGTAACTTCCACGTGCTGTACTACCTCCTGGCTGGTACAAGTCCCGCGGAAAAGACCCATCTGGGATTTGAGGAAAGTACCACAGGGGGTAAGCGGTGGAAGTATCTGGGTCACCCCACGCAACTCAAGGTTGGCATCAACGACGCCGAGGGATTCCAGCTTTTCAAGACGGCCTTGAGGAAACTCGAGTTCCCCAGGACTGAGATTGCCGAGATCTGCCAGATTTTGGCCGCCATCCTCCATATCGGCCAGCTCGAATTTGAGACAACATCGAGCACTTCCGCTACTGGCGATGATAGTGGCGGCTTCTCCCATGAGGGTGGCCAGACCGTCACTGCCGTCAAGAACAAGGATGTTTTGGCTATTGTCGCTGCTTTCCTCGGTGTTGGCGTCCAGGACCTCCAGACAACGTTGGGTTACAAGACCAAGATGATCCACAAGGAAAGGGTCACGGTTATGCTGGATCCCGAGGGTGCTCGTGAGAACGCCGACGAGTTGGCGCGGACCTTGTACTCGCTCCTTGTTGCTTACATCATCGAGAACGTCAACCAGAAGCTGTGCGCCGCCGAGGATTCCATCTCCAACACTGTTTCGATTATCGATTTCCCCGGTTTCCAGCAACAGTCTTCCACCGGCTCGACCCTTGATCAGCTGCTCAACAATGCTGCTGCCGAGTCGATGTACAACTTGACCCTGCAGAACTTCTTTGACCGCAAGGCCGAGCTGCTCGAGACAGAGGAGGTTACTGTCCCCGCGACGAGCTACTTCGACAATTCGGATGCCGTGAAGGGATTGCTGAAGCCTGGAAATGGTCTCCTCAGCATCTTGGATGACCAGACCCGCCGTCATCGCACTGACATGCAATTGCTCGAGAGTCTGCGCAAGCGCTTCGAGGGCAAGAACCCGGCTATCGAAGTTGGTTCGGCGACCGCCAAGTTGCCCGGCAGCAACTTCTATACGGAGAACACCGCTGCGACGTTCACGGTGAAGCACTTCGCTGGTGAGGTCGATTACCCTGTCAAGGGCTTGGTGGAGGAGAACGGTGAGGTTATCTCTGGTGATCTCATGAACCTGATCAACTCCAGCAAGAGCAACTTTGTCATCCGCCTCTTCGGCCAAGAGGCCCTTCAGACCGTCGTTCACCCGCAAGAGAAGACCACGGTCATGCAGGCCTCGGTCAGCTCCAAGCCGATGCGCACACCTAGTGTTCTGTCGCGGCGAGGACGCCCCGCCCCAGGTCGTCGCCTACGGGGAGAGAAGGCAGAGGCGGATATCGCGATCGACGAGGTCAGCGAGTCGGGAGAGCCTAGCAGGAAGTCTAGCAAGGGCTCTGAACAAGGTGCGGCGGCCCAGTTCCTCTCTGCGCTAGAAAATGTCAAGACATCCTTCAACGCACAGGGGACGAATTGCTATTTCGTCTTCTGTCTCAAGCCCAACGACCGGCGTATTGCGAACCAGTTCGATAGCAAGTGTGTCAGGGCGCAGGTTCAGACGTTCGGAATTGCCGAAATCAGCCAGCGCTTGCGCTCCGCCGACTTCAGTCTGTTCCTGCCGTTTGGCGAGTTCCTGGGCTTGGCAGATGCTGACACCATTTTGGTTGGAACCGAACGCGAAAAGGTCGAGATGGTTGTTGAGGACAAGAGGTGGCCAAGCAACGAGGTTGCCATTGGCGCTACTGGTGTCTTCTTGAGCGAGCGATGCTGGATGGAACTTGCACAGCTTGGGGAGAACACTTCGACCTCCGGCCGTTACAGGTTGCCATCGGATAATGGTTCTACACCGGATCCGTTCAGCGATCCGAAGGAGCGCCTGTTCACCTCGACGAGCACCACACCGCAGATGTACAACGACAAGAAGGCCGGCTACTTTGGAAGCAACGATGTGGATACACGATCGGAGGCCGGCACTGCTATCGGCGCGGGCGACATGTTCAAGACATTCGAGACCCGTGAGCAGATGGCGGAAAAGGCCAATGAGAAGGATATGGCTGAGGTTGAGGTGTACAAGGACAAGCCTAGCCGTAAGCGCTGGGTCTTCTTGACCTATCTTCTGACTTGGTTCATTCCCGATTTCGCCATTCGCATCATCGGCAGGATGCCGCGCAAGGACGTCCGCATGGCTTGGAGAGAAAAGGTGGCCATCAACTTCATCATCTGGTTCTTCTGCTTGCTTGCTGCTTTCTTCATTGTTGTTTTCCCGCTACTCATCTGCCCCAGGCAGCACGTTTACAGTCCTGAGGAGCTGTCCAGCTTCGACGGCAAGGATAAGAACCCTGCTTATGCGGCTATTCGCGGTCAGGTTTTCGACATTGGTGATTTCGCGCCACGCCACTACCCTAGACTGGATTCAAAGTCATTCACACAGTACGCTGGTCTTGACATTTCGGGCCTCTTCCCCCYCCAGGTTTCGGCTTTGTGCCGCGGTGTGAATGGCAAGATTGCGGACACCGTCACCCTCGACTACAAGTCGGACAACATCACCAACGCGGCCGCTGTCATCAATAGCCAGGATCGGAACGCTCATTTCCATGATTTCCGTGCCTTCTCCAATGACAGTCGTCCTGACTGGTTCGCGGAGCAGATGATCTTCCTCAAGGGTAATGGCTACAAGGTTGGCAACGTTGGTTACTCGCCGTCCTATGTCAAGAAGCTCGCTGGCAAGCAACAAGCGATTGCTATCCTCCAAGGCCGTGTCTATGACATGACCCAATATCTCAAGGGCGGACGTCACCAACGCGCTGCTCCTGGAGAACCTGATCCCACGGACCCCAATGCCGTCAATTTCATGGATCAGCTTGTCGTCGATCTCTTCGACCAAAGGGCCGGTGAGGATGTCAGTAAGCTCTGGGAGGCCTTGAATCTCGACTTGAATATGAAGGCCGATATGAAGCTCTGTCTCGATAACCTCTTCTATATCGGAGATGTCGATACCCGTAACTCGGCCCGCTGCCAGTTCTCCGAGTACCTCGTCCTGGCTATCTCGATTATGTTGGCAACTGTCATTGTCTTCAAGTTCTTCGCTGCCCTGCAATTCGGCCAGAAGAACATGCCAGAGAATCTCGACAAGTTCATCATGGCCATGGTTCCGGCCTACACCGAGGACGAGGATTCACTGCGCCGTGCCATCGATTCCGCCGCCCGTATGCAGTACGATGATAAGCGCAAGCTTCTCATCATTGTCTGTGACGGTATGATTATTGGTCAGGGTAACGATAGGCCTACTCCCCGCATTGTGCTTGATATTCTGGGCGTTTCGGAGACGGTTGATCCTGAGCCTCTCAGCTTCGAGTCGCTCGGTGAAGGCCAGAAGCAGCACAACATGGGCAAGGTCTACTCCGGTCTTTACGAGGTGCAGGGCCACATTGTTCCCTTCATGGTCATCGTCAAGGTTGGCAAGCCTTCTGAGGTCTCTCGTCCTGGTAACCGTGGCAAGCGTGACTCCCAGATGGTCATGATGCGCTTCCTCAACCGCGTCCACTACAACCTCCCCATGAGCCCGCTCGAGTTGGAAATGTACCATCAGATCCGCAATATTATTGGCGTGAATCCGACCTTCTACGAGTACATGCTGCAAATCGATGCCGACACAGTTGTGGCGCCCGACTCGGCGACGCGCTTCGTCGCTGCCTTCCTGGAGGATACTCGCCTTATCGCTGTGTGCGGTGAGACTGCTCTGACCAACGCCAAGGCCTCCTTCGTTACCATGATCCAGGTGTACGAGTACTATATCTCGCATAATCTGTCCAAGGCCTTCGAGTCGCTCTTCGGTTCCGTCACCTGTCTTCCCGGCTGTTTCTCCATGTACCGCCTTCGCGCTGCCGACTCTGGCAAGCCACTGTTCGTCAGTCGCGAGGTCGTTGAGGCTTATTCCACCATTCGTGTCGACACCCTGCACATGRAGAACCTTCTTCACCTTGGTGAGGATCGTTACCTGACAACACTGCTTCTCAAGTTCCACTCGACCTACAAGACCAAGTACATCTTCAGCGCCCACGCCTGGACTATTGCTCCTGACTCGTGGGAAGTTTTCCTGTCCCAGCGCCGTCGTTGGATCAACTCTACTGTGCACAACTTGATCGAACTTATCCCCTTGAACCAGCTTTGCGGTTTCTGCTGCTTCAGCATGAGATTCATAGTGTTTATCGACTTGCTCTCTACGGTTGTTCAGCCTGTCACCATTGCCTATCTCGTCTACTTGATCGTCATGGTGGCGCGTAATGCGACTGTCGTGCCCATCACAGCCTTCATTCTCCTTGGTGCGATTTACGGTTTGCAAGCTATCATCTTCACTCTGCGTCGCAAGTGGGAAATGATCGGCTGGATGGTTCTCTACATTATCGCCGTTCCCGTCTTCAGTTTCGCCCTTCCTCTCTACTCTTTCTGGCACATGGACGACTTCAACTGGGGTAACACTCGTGTCGTTGCTGGCGAAGCGGGTCAGAAGATCGTCATCTCCGACGAGGGCAAGTTCGACCCCGCCAGCATCCCCAAGAAGAAGTGGGAGGAGTACCAGGCCGAGCTCTGGGAAGCCCAGACCTCTCACGGCGGCAACAACGACGACGTCCGCTCCGAAATCTCTGGCTACTCGTACGCGACCAAGAACCCCTACAACGTTGCCATGTCCGAGTACGGCGGCGGTTACAACTACGCTAGCCGCCCTGGTTCGACCACCGGCTTCCCTCTCGGAGGCTACACCGATAAGACACCGCTGCCCGTTAATAACGCTAGCCGCATGTCTTTCGCCAACTCCGAGATGTTGACGGCCGGTAACCGCCACTCCCAGTTCGGCGGGTCCCAGTTCATGGGCCATACTCCCTCGCAGCAGGAGCTGGAGATGACCAGCCTCGCGGGTATGCCGAGCGATGATGCGCTGTTGGCGGAGATTCGCGATATTCTGAGGACGGCGGATTTGATGACGGTCACCAAGAAGGGAATCAAGCAGGAGCTTGAGAGGAGGTTTGGCGTCCCGCTGGATTCGAGGAGGGCTTATATCAATAGTGGTATGTATTCTTGCCTCCCCCCAACTGATGACAACTGATGAGGAATGATGGCTAACTCGATGAATGAAACAGCTACCGAAGCACTCTTGTCTGGCCAGTTGTAGTTGCTGCAGTTGTTGCTGTGATGTTGATGTCGTACGTATGAACTACGAACTACGAACTCGACACGGGGGAAATGGGTTATTGAACTTGAAGAACTGAAAGATCTTGGATAAGACATCGCGCACTTTGCTTTTACACATCATCACCTTTCACATCGCGTTTTACACACTTATGGGAACATCATCAATTTTTGTCTAGAATAATCTAATTTGCATATTAAGCTGTCGAAGGGTGTCGGAAAACAAAAAAGATACTCAGCGTTTTGTTATTACTGTATGCTCGCGATTGTTCGTGGTTACAGAAGCGTTTCACTCATGCTTATCATGTTGTCTTTGTTCAAAAGGAAGTGAATAGGTACATAGTTGTGTTTTGTTAAGGATAGGTAATTGTTTACTTTGCTTTAGGATACCAAACAAAAACGTACAGTCAATTGAGTCTGAGTATATGCTTGTCGACAGTGAGGTCTCTGTTGGGAGCATCTTTTGCTGTGCCTATACTCGTGTCGAACAGATCATCAACAGGGGCCAACTTTGTGAGTCACTCGGCCTGACTGACCAGCCTTGACCAGGGCCGTTGTCTCCATTTAACATGGGTTTGTTTGGCAAATCTTCAAACTTTTTCCAGGGTCAAAAGATGCCGAAAGAGTCAACATCATTAAACCCGCTTAATTTCTCCATCTTGCTGTTTTCCAGGATTGAAAGACGGTTCAGCTGAGGTAGGCTGTGCGATGTTCACCGAGGGGAAGAGGAGTAAGCACTGCGGGGTTCAACATCGATGTCAGCGGGAAGTCATGCGGTTGGTTTCACTTGAACCTTTACACACAGCCTTGACGGCACGGGCGGATGAGAGATACGCGTAAATAATCGTATTTTTTAATATAAGATCGTTGTCTGTCATTTTTTGGTGAGGTTTGGATACACACGGTTGCGTTCGTTTCTGTTGTCTGTGCATTGCGAACGAAAACAGCAAGCGCCACGATTGTTACCTACCCTGCTGTTTTCCATATCAACAACCACCACCAAACCAACCATCAAACCTACATCCACCATCATCATCAAACCCAGCATCAACACTACAAATGGCGTCCCCCAGTCCCTCTTCAGAAGCTGCTCCAATTCCAAAACCATTTCCCTCACCCTGGACACCCCCCCTAACCTCCCACAACACAGCCCTAGCCCTCATCCCCCCTCCCCATCTTTGGGGGTCCATCAACGCCCTCCGCTCCCTTTACGACAAAGCATACACTAAATGGCCGCCGCACATCAATCTCGTCTACCCCTTTGTTTCTCCCGAAGACCTGGAAGATGCCGCGACTGTGGCTCCGTTTGGGATCCTGGAGGGGAGGAGAAAAAGGAATGAGGGGAGGGGGGTAAGGTGGGATGAGGGGCTGAAGGCGTGGGTAGGGCCGACGGGAGAAAAGTTTGGTGGGAGCGAAGGAGAAGGAGGGCCCATCTTTGAAGAAGACAAAATTCACATCAAACTAAACAGCACGGGCGTTTTCGCACATCGAAAGCAAAATACCATCTACCGCTACGACAGAGGCCAAGCGCAAGCCGGGCATCTGGGGAACTTATCCACGCTGAGAGCGGATATTTTGCGTGTTTTGGGCCACCAGGCCGAAGGCGAAGGCAAAGAGCAATACAAACCGCACCTAACCATCGCCCAGTCCGAAGACAGCCGATCCTCAGCACACAAGTTCTTGGTGGAGAAGGTCGGGCTTCTGCCGACAGTGGAGTGGGAAGTCGAAGAGGTTTGGGTGTTGGTTAGGAATCAGAGCGACGGTCCTGATAAGGGGAAGATGAAGGTTTGGGGGAAGATAAACTTGGAGGAGCAGTTAGGGTGTTCAATTTATGAGAGTCCGGTTGATTGGGAGGAGGCTTTGGAAGTGGAGGCGGGGTGGGAGSGGGAGGAGAGGGATGAGGAGGAGATGCAGAGGACTTGGATGTTTGAGGAGGGGAGGGGGGTTTGGGTGAGGGATGGTGGGGAGAAGAAGGGGGGAGGGAAAAGGGGAGAGGAAGGGGAAGAGCAATGGGAAGAGGAAAGAGAGGAAGGAGCAAAGACGCCAGAGCTACTAAGCATAGCATCTTGGAACGTCCTCGCTGATTTCGAGCATTCTTCTTCCACCGCCGATCAAGAAGCTCGATACCGCCTCATCCTCCGCAACCTCCTATCCACCGACTCAAAAGCTGATATCCTTCTCCTTCAAGAAGTCACAGACTCGTTCCTTTCTTTCCTCCTTTCCCCTTCCTCCTCGTCCACCCCCTCCCCAATCTCCTCCGATATCGAGGCTCTCCGCCGCCTCTACCCCTACGTTTCCCACCCTCCACCCTCTCAACCCAATGCATCTCCCCTCCCTAACTTCCTCAACCAAGTCATCTTGTCCAAACACCCCTTCGCTTGGACTTGGCTCCCTTTTTCTAGGAAACACAAAGGCTCTGTCATCGCTCGTTTCGATACCATTCATGGAAGCAATCCTGACAAACCTTTGGTGTTGACGGCGGTTCATCTGAGTCATGGACTGACGGACATGACTGTTGCCGCTAAGAAGGGGGAGATACAACGGGTTATCGGGCATCTGAAGGAGAAGTACCCGCGGAATCCGTGGGTGGTTGCCGGTGACTTTAACCTCACCAGCTCATCATGGACCGTGGAACAGGCGGTAAAGCAGGGGAAGGTGTCGAAAGAGACGGTGGCGACACTGAATAGTATCGAGAGAATGTGGAGGGAAGAAGAGGGTCTAGGGATGGAGGATGCTTGGGTGGTGGGTAGGGCTGCTTTGGGTGAAGGACTGGTTCAAGAGGAGGAGGACATCATGGACGACATGGAAGAAGGTGATGATAATACGTTATTTGCCGGCGAGCAAGGCGCTACATACGATCCGATGAGGAATGATGTCGCAGCCAAGGTGGTAGGTAGCGGAGGAAACATGCGGCCACAGAGGTATGATCGGATTTTGGTAAGGGGACAACAAGTGTTGAGGATTGGGAGGTTTAATCGGTTTGGGTTTGTCAAGGCTGATCAGGAAAAGGGAGAGGGGCATGAGATGGGGCAGTATGCGAGTGATCATTGGGGGGTGAGGTGTCTTTTGAAGGTTGTTCGGCAGGATACTACTGACCAGACTGAGAAGACGGCCGAGGCAAAGAGCGGTGTTACTGCTCTGGAGACGTCCATCCGTCTGGTTCAACCGCCTCCCGGCCCTCTCTCCGAGCCAGGATCGCTGAAAGAGGTCATGACCGAGCTCAACATCTTCCCTTCGCATGAAGAGACAGCCAAACGCAAAGCAGCTTTCCAAGCCCTCAAGGCCATCCTCCTCGACACTCCTCCCAACCACACTCCCATCGACTCCTCTTCGGAACCTCATCGTCCCCCAACTCAGCCTCCCCTCATCATAACCCCCGTCGGCTCCTTCGCTCTCGGAGTCCACACCTCCACCTCTGACATCGACGTCCTAGCAATCGGTCCCTTCTCCACCTCCACCTTCTTCTCCCTCGCCATCCAACGTCTCCGGCGCGCCTCTTCTTCCCCCCTCTTCTCGCCTTATCAACCCAAAATCCTCCGCCGCATCAACTCCTCAACCGGCACCATGCTCGAGCTCTCCCTCTCTTCCATAAAATTCGACCTTCAATACTGTCCCGCGGCACACATCGCTTCGCACTGGCCTCGCATTCTATCAACAGCCCCGCCTGGCAACGCAGTCTGGAGCTTACCGGCGCTGACGCTGACGAAACTCAAGGCGGCCAGGGACCTGGATTATTTGCGACGAACGGTGCCTGATTTGGCGGTGTTTAGACAGACGCATAGGGCTGTGAGGAGCTGGGCTAGAGGAAGGGGGGTGTATACCCAGCGGTTTGGGTATTTGGGGGGGATACAGATCTCAGTGATGTTGGCGAGGGTTTATAAGGCTCTTGCGTTAAGGAGTGGAATTAGTGGTGTTCGGGTGGAGGAGTTGGTGGTTAGTTTCTTTGAGGAGTATGCTCAGTTTGACTGGGAGAAGGATATGGTCTACGATGAGGTTTGTCCTTGGTTCAGGCAGAAGCGGGAAAGGGGAGGGGAGAAGGAGGTGTATAGACGGACGGGGAGGGAGGCGATGGTTGTGCTTGGGTGGTTTGGACCGGGACTGAATACGGCCGGACAGGCGAGTGTTTGGAGTGTTAGGACGTTGAAGGAGGAGTTCGAACGGGCAAGGGATTTGTTGTTGAAGGAAGAGGTGAAGAGCTGGAAGGAGTTTTTGGGGGGGAGTGGTGCGGAGGAGTTCTTGACGGGGTATAAGAGCTATGTCAAGGTTGATGTGCAGTATTGGGGACTGTCGCCGTCGAAGGGAGCGCAGTTGGTGGGTTGGTTGGAGAGTCGGTGCGTGATGCTCCTTGTTGATCTCCACAGGAGAGCACCGGGGGTATATGTCAGGATGTGGCCTGCTCGGTTCGTCGAGGCCGACACCGCCTCTCAACAAGCCGAAGCCGACGAGCAGACAGCCACCGAAGGAACCGGACCCCGCGACTACCAAGCTTCCTACCTCCTCGGCCTGGACGCCGAAACTAACACCAGCAAAGAAGACCTCAAACTCGCCCTCGGCGCCATCCAAACCGCCCTTCAACGATTCGAGGAGGCCATCCGTTCAGACGACAAGTACTTTGACGCCTCGAACAGCTGGATGAGTGCCAGCGTGGTCAAGCGTTCTGAGCTCGGCAACCTCCAGCTGGACACTCGCAACGACTGGGTAGGCGAGTACACACCCGGCGAAGATGAGTCTGATTCAGAACCCGAGGACGATGAGGAGGAGGACGCTTCCCTGCTTGAGGACCTCGATGAAGCTGTGCCTAGAAAGAAGAAAGGCAAGAACAAGAAAACGTCAGAAGAGCACCAGCAGCCAAGACTAGAGCCAGGCCCAAAGCTCCGCTCGGCAGCGGACGTGATGAACAGACTCCGCTGGGACTCGACCATCGATAGTTCGGATTACGTGGTGGGTTACGAAGATCGGTTCCTGGGAGTGAAGGAGAGGGCGCTGGATATGTGGAAGACGGAGCAGACGGATGAGGAATTCATCCCGCAGCATCGGATTGTGTATTTCAAGCGGAGAAGTGATGGGCAGGTGGTGTGGGATCGGAAGACGAAGAAGGATGAGGTTTTTGGGAGTGGGTTGTAAGCAGACGTGACGGAAGATGGAATATTTTCGAGGATTCGAACAAGCAGTATTATCTGGTATTTTACGTTTCTATAAGTGTCTAAAGGATCGATCAAACACCGGAGGTGCCCAGACTTTTCACCTTCCGCAGCAGGCCTCAGGTTCTCTACTAGAGGTATCTACTTCTTACTTCCTCGTTCACCTCCCTCTCCATCCCATCTTGTTAGAAGTCTGTGCTATGGGTTCCCTTCACTGGGCTTCCAATTCACCTGCACTCCCTTCCTGGTAGTATTTCTAGGCTGCGCTGGTTTGCGCTTCTTCTCTTCTCTACCACATCAGAACCAAGCCTCTTCTTCTGTTGTCGCCTTTCCACCTCCAATAACATCACCCTCTCTCAACCACTGCTTTTGTCAGGTCTCTTCCAACTCTGCTGTTCAGGTCAACCTTCTTGACCTGTTCAGCAGTGTATTACACCTCTTCAGAAGCACGAACTACAAGAAACCGCGCAACTTCACCAGTCACTGGTCAGTCACTCAACGCACCGACCTCCACCCAACCCACGAAGTACTTGTTGACACCGAAGGAAAACCGGGTATGTAATCATCAACAACATGGTCCCTCTCAACAGAGAATAACTAACCGGCTGACAGGCCCAGAGTATCAGGCATCTGCGAGTCGTCTACCTATTATCAGATCAACTACAGCTAGACCCACGACCTCCTCGTCACCCTCTTTCACTTGCCGCGCATCGAAGCCGTTCAACATGAGTTCTGCACCCAAGCCTTCGCTGCTTGGCCTCCCAATTGAGCTCCGCCTCCAAATCTACCAGCATATCTGGACCATTTCCCATGAGGAACACTTCCTCGGGTGGACTTACACGGGGAAATTATATCCTCAAAGGGAGATCACATGCCTAAAGGCCTCATACCTAAAGGCCCAACTATCCGCAATTTCTACACTCGGTGCCATCTGCCAAAAGATCCGCAATGAGGCGTATGCAGAATACTTCCATACCACCCAGATTTATCTGGGATGGGGCTACTTTGATTTCTGGGAGATGAGACCCTTCTACCAGCACGACAGAGAGGCTCTGGAGCTCATTCGAACGTCCTACCTGCTCAAAATGCAGGCTAGACACATTTGTCTACACTGGGTTGATGTCCCGCCGTTCGAGCCGCTGGGGCGGCCGGGAATGAGCAGAGCACAGCAAGACCAATATTTCGCCACGAAAAGGATGCGCGACAATCACAAATTGGCCATGGAATGCTTAGAAACCCGCTTCCCGAATGCCATCACGTTGGATGTTATCTGCGATGTCAATCCTTGTGATGATGTGTTTTGGGACTTATGGCGTGTGCAACAATTTGAAGGACCCCGGCCACTGCCATTCAACACCGAGAACTTCGATATGTCTAAGAGCTATTACGGCGACCGGGATTCGGAAAGGATCAGGAGTCTGCCGTTTCGCAGGCTGGAGAAAGCGGTTGTGCGGACTGTTTCTCGGACCTATCCCAGGGGCATGAGATTGTCCAAGGATCATGAAGAGGCGGCGTGGCTTCGTAGGTTCAAGGAGGACGTCGCTACATTGGTCGCTCCGCGCGAGGTACGTACACTACACTCACAGTTAAAAGGGGCAATGCTGTCCTGTTCCTCGGTGTATCCCGCTCTAGGAGAGGGACGATATCTTCCTCGACGGCGAACTTCATGCCACACTACCCCATTCAGTCGTCACTTCAAAAAAAAAAACGATCCTAGTCCACCAACTAAC